>JAVJGI010000014.1:4563600-4600780 GCA_035590275.1 Ibycter americanus | reverse complement strand
AAAAAAAAAAAGTCTTTTAGAGAAAGGTGCAGAGGTAAGCCCAGAGGTAACCTGTACTGAGCAGCAGAAGTGGCATTTTGATTTCACCATGGGAGAATTAAATCCCTTCCCTTTTGCATCTTAGTACTGTTGCACAAACAAATAGAAAAAGGTCCTTTATAACCCAGTTCAGCCAGTTCAGCTAAAAAGACCAAGACAATGCTTAGTACAAGAAAGTTAATTAAGAAACCACTTATCCTAACCCCCTTTCTCCAGGATCTGCCATCACAGATCCTCTGTATCCTAGGCTTTTGGTGTGCTATCTCCCTTCACCTCTTAATGAGCCCTAGCAAAGGACTTCATTCTCCCAAGTTCTGGCAACTAATGAAGGTATTGTAGGGCAGCTCTCTTAAACTCTTTATTGTCTGAGTATACTGGGAAGAAGGAAATGGCCTGTGCTACAACATGAAACAGAATACTTAATATGTGATATAGTCTCGCTCTTGACCTATTTAAACTGGACCAAGTATTTCTGGCTAATCAAGAGGCAGCAAACCACATACTGTAAGACATATTTGCTGAATGCAGTGAAATGAATAGGTGAGTCAGGTTATCTGCATTTGGGGAATCCACTGTTTCCCAGAGGGATCTTGCTGATGCCTCAGTACAATCCCAGGACCATCAAAATAGTATTATGCTTGGATGCCAAATCTTTCTTAAAGGGATTAAATTACCTGGTGGTTTCCTTCACTGTCCTCAAATTAAAATCAGTGATTTTTGCACTGTTCTCTGTTTAGTAGTTGACATCTTGACATGCATGATATTCACTAGAATCATCGGAAAGTTGATTATACAAAGCAGCAATAGAAATTCTGTTCTCTGTGTAATAAGTGTACTGATTTTTTCTGGGCAGTTGACAGTAGTTGTACATTGACCCACATACAGATAAGGATTCCTTCTCACTTGGTCATTCGTAATGACTCACTTTATGCAAGGTTGACATCCACTGCACTACTTCAGACCCTTAAAAGTACACTGGAGAAGAGCAGTAATAAAAACAGTACTTTATATATAGTGGTCCTAAATTGGTAGTGGAGATGTAAAATCATGGGCTATACATTTAATGGTAAGAGTTGGGAACAGGAGGCTGGGACTCAGTAAAGAAGTTAGAAGTTATGATGTTCTACTTCACATTTTGAAAAGGCTAAAAGAACATGCCTGACCAGAGACTGAGGCTGAGCTTGCATGACCATATCTCATAAAATCTAGTCGTTTGATCGTATCCGTGGTTTCTCTCATCACTTCTGCTGCTAACAGTGTTTTCTGAGTATATGTCATTTGACTTTGTGACTGCCCTTTTCCCCCCTCTGTGGCAGGGAGGAAACACTGCTTCCCAGTGACTTGTTGCCAAACTTTATTACTAAGGTCTATGATCACAAAGATATTTAGGAATTTACGATTTACCTTAAGCAAATGCATATTATCTAACTTTACTACAGTGTTTGCAGAGAATTTCTCAACTTCTGAGACATCCCACTGTCTTAGAGATGTCTATTGAAAAGCTACCTTAAGTACCTACATTTCTTCTGTGGTCTGTACAACAGGTTTCTCTACAGTCTGAGAAAGCATTGGACATCTATTCTCACTTTATGGGAGAGTATCCCACCTACCAGGTCAATGCAGATCCTACAAGCAGTCATCTCAAAAAAAAGAATGAATGGGCTGGGCCCAAAGGGATGCCAGAGTTGAGGGCAGGGGTTTCATGCCCTGAAACTTAATGTCAGCTGAGCATCATTCTACAGCAGAGTGTCTGTCATTTGGGAGAGCAGCAGAGGTTCAGATCATCCATCTCCTCAGGATTTCCAGCACTGCAGCACTCATCCTGGCCATACTTACTCTGTCTAAGAATGTTATAAATGTCTTTAGTGGACAGAAAAAAGAAAAAAAAAAGCTTTTGGATTCATGCCCAGCATTATGCCATCCCCTCTTGCTTTCAGTCTTCCCATGACATTACCAATTTAGTGGGATAGTTGTCCTAGAGAAGAGAAGCCTCTGCAGAGGGCTGTTCAGCTTTTAGTTAAGTGGAAATCCTTGAAAGAGAGCTTAATTGATCCCTCATCGATTCAGCTGCCTTCTTATTTGGGTATTTCTTGTAACTTTAGAGCAGTCTGGGTTTCAGCTTTTGAGAGATCCTCAGTTCCGCCAAATACCTGTAGAAGGCTCAGCAGTCATCATGATCACAGATTCCTCAGGAGAGAGGCAATTACAGAACTGTGGCATTTAACATAAAAACTAGGAAACACCTTCAGCCTGTGTGATTGGTTAAAAACAGCTTAAGAGGGGCTTCAGACTGCCACATAGTGAGCACAATAGTTGCAGATATGCCTAGATAAACCTGGCCTCCAAGCACAGTGGGAGAAAAACCATGGGGATCCATAGGGCTAGCAGAGGAGCAGGTATTGACCCACCAGTTGTAAAGCAGTCCTCTGTGGCTTTACTGCTTTTGGTAGGCTGAGAAGCTGGATTTAAAACAAAACTGGCATGGTGCGTGTATCCATGTCTCTTGATTGCAGGGAAGCCGTATTCTTATAAATTCTCACACATTGAAGTAAATTGAAAAAGCTCCTGTTTACTTTGCAGGAGTATGGGTCAATTCAAGTCCATTCACAAACAATGATTAGATACAAGATTCTGTATCAGCTAATGGTAATGACTGAATTTTTTAGTACCAATTTAGCTGTATAAATTAACAATGGAGAAAGACTTTCAGATAGCACCCAACAGAGTTCCCCACCACAAAGGTGTACAGTTCATTGAAGTTGGCATCTTTTCTGTATTCCAATTAGTAGATAAGGAGACCAAGAAGAATGAACTTTTAAAGAGGAAAGCTAGAAATGCACCTTTACTTTCCACTGTCTTTTTTCATCAGGAATTGTGCACATTATTGCACACACACACATACAGACACACAGAAACACAGTTCTTATATTATCTTACCAGACAACGTCATATCCCATGTTGGTCGAACAGCACCAGGGTTAACACAACATGTGTGATAAAAATTGATTTCCTTGGGCTTATTGGCGTCAACCTTGCAAAAGAAAATCTCATGTTAAATTCACGTCATGCCCAAGACCACCAAGATAAAAATCCATTATTGGAAAATTTTCATATAATTCTTCCTTTAAACAATCATTTTCTTCATTAAGGAGTAAAAATGTCTCTGGAAAAGGTGAATATTACATCAGCTGTCACATGATACAGGCTTGTACCTTACAGCAGACTAGGACCCCCTTTAATGCCTAAGAAATTGCTGATTTGTGTTTTTCTTAGCTTTAAAACACATGAGGAAGAACAAGAGAACTAAACCTCAGGATACAACACCTGAAATAGATAAACATCTATATATTTTAGATCTTAATGACTTAAGAAAAAGTTATTGGGCACAGCTATGTAATCAAATGCCACTTTGAATGATCTTCCTTCAAGCTTGTAATTGGTTCATCTCACTACCCTTGCAGTGTAGTGAGAAACATTAGTCTGGGGCAATTGAAATTATGGGAGCATAGGGTCTTCAAAGCTAGGCTTCAGAAGGTACCATCAAAATCTGTTCTAGCTCAATACTAAAACTGCAAACCCACTCCTGAAGTCCTTAACTTGGTCCTTTGACAGTCATTGAAGGCCAGGAAATGTTTTGTACCAGCAGGGATTTCATCCTCACCCCAAGTACCGTAACATGCTGATTTGTGAATTTGTGATCTTCCCCATTTTATTTGCGTGGGGAGAAGTAAGTTTTCACTCTGAGGGAATTAAGTATGTGCAGCCCAGCACTGTTACACGAGGCTATCACAGGCTCTGCCTGGAATAGTGAAGGTATAAGTGAATCCAGAGAATCAACAGAATTAACAAGAACTGTCATTGTACAAAACATAAAGTTTTGGATGTAGTTGGGATTGCAAGTACAGATTTTAGCCTACCCATTGCCAAGATGAACTTATCCTTAAAAGTCTTCTAAGCTTTTTATTAAAAATTCAATAAAAGACTAAAACCAGCCAAAATATTTGAAATGAAAGTATTCAGGAAGGCTTTCATTTGAATACCCTTTTACTCCCTTTCCCTTCGTTTATTGAAATTATGTATAAGGAGACCCTGGTGTGGTGGGAAGAAAGGTAGCAGTTGATATGGGCTCTATTTATTTTTTGTGGGGAGTCCAATTCTTCAATTCTTCAAAAGTTCAAATATCTTTGTAGTTAACAGAGGAAAAGGGCGTACTAAAGGGAGGGAGAAAACTCCCAATAACATAGAAAATACAACTTATGTTTCAAATGTGGATTCCTACTTAGAATCTGATAGTTGAGATATTGTCTTAGCACATTTCCCTGGCCAACCAGAGATCCAGCAAACCTCTGTCAGCTTCAGGGTGTGTTTAGGATCTTACTTGTAGCCACTTCTTTCTTTGCAGCAGTCCTCGTGGTCTTGGTCAGATACAGCGACCAAGGGAGAGATTGAAGGAACTGAAAACTTGTGCTCTAGCTGTTATCTCAAACTTGGCCAAAACCAGTGGAAATGGTGATATCATCAGTCTGGCTCTGACCATTAGATCACAAAATGTTTGGTCTGATTAGGTCATGTCTCAGGCTGAGAATAGTGTGTCCAGTGGTGTAACAAGCAATCCCTGGTCTTCACTGCCCTTAGGCATACTGTGATGAGTAAACCTTCTTTCTCTTGTCTCAGCTGTACCAGCATCAGTGCAAATTTGTATACTCCCTCAAAGGGCAATGGTAGACTATTCCATTCCCTATTTATTTTCTACAACAATTAGGGCACATTCCCAGCACGCCAATTTTAGTTCAGCATTCTTCCCTATCTCCAAATACGACCTCAGCAGTCACACCATGAACTGAAAAGTTTTTTGTTTGGATCAATTATGCTTTGTGTTATGGATTTTTCTGACTGAAAACAACAGTGATGTACTGGAATCTGTGAGGTCCATGTTAACTTGGCTAATTTGAAGAATAGATGTTTCCCAGCACCACAACAAGCTGTTAAATCCCATGTTTAAAAAACAGGCTACTGTTAAAACAGCATGTTTTGAGGATAGCTAAGCAATTAGCATGTTTGCTTGTATCACTGAAAACTTGAGAGTCTCAGATGACCAAATTTTGGCTTATTCTCTGACTTTGCTTTTGAAAGGAGGAGCCTTAGAGTCCTTGCAGTTTCTGGACTTACATCATGCCAGCATGGGGGCTGGTCATAATTTAGCCCTTTCTCTACAACAGAATATCTGTCATGAAGTTGCTGCCTTTTTTTGTTATAAAATTAACGCACTTCTTTGACACAGTCAGTGTAGTCCAGCTGTCACTGAGGACAAAACTACTGTCCTGCAAGGGTGATGTGAACTGGTTCATGTTCTTTTGGAGGTAAAACCTGTTGATCAAGACCAAGGGAATCTGAAATATTATAGTCACTGCATGGAATAGGTCATGCTCATAAAACCGTAGGAATCAGTGTGTATTTCTGCAGGTATTTTTTTTTTTTTTTCTCTATTGGCAGTTGTGCAGCATTTGAACTGAAGATATATGATGTCCAGAAAGTTTGGCCAGTTGTAATCAACTCACAGAAGACACTGTGTAGACATCCTCTTGGTTTTGTGAGTCTACACCTCTGCTTCTGACTATTCCCTCTTTTAACCAGAATACTGCTGGAATATCAGCAAGGTGGATACTTTTGTGTAGACAGGCTCTGCCTGTGATCTACTTTGATTTGGCTGGATCAAGGCTATCCTCTCATACCTCCCTTATTTGGCTCAGCAACGATAGTCATAGGTTCCATGTTATGGCTTCTCCACTTGCATTCAGTCAAATCCACGCTGTAGTTGGTGGGTAGCTCCTGCGACTGTGACTCCAACCCAACTGGAGATCATCATGATCAGAGTTTCTGCAAAGGTTTATTGGATGGTTTTATCTTCATGAAATCATGTGTCATTCCAATGTGGAATGGCTGAGATTAAATAATAGGGAAAATAATCTAGGAGTCAGTAAAACAGAATAACATAAAAAAAATGAGCAAGCAAAAATTGCATAAGACTTGACATATAGTGAATCAGTGTCTACTGAAGTCCAGAAATCAGTGATTTAATAAGCTGAAGTAGATGCACTGGGTTTAATATAGCCTCTCTGCCCCCTTCCAAGTTGCAAGGTGTTCTTACTCTAAATTAAACTATCATCACAAATGGTATTAAAGAGCACCTTTCTAATGATCTTGACAGATGAAAGTTTGGTCCTTCTAGACCAGTGCTGAGGCATATGGACAGCACGGCAGACATAAGGCATGAGGCGTAAGGACACACACAAAGCTTTTGGAGCACTACTGCTGCATCCCATTTATGTGGATAGACAGACGTCTAACTTCTGGATATGTCAGTCCAGTATATTTCATACGTGTTCTGTGTCTCCTTTTGAAGAAGATGAATAACAATAAAATTTCAAAGTTCCTTGGTAAAATGTTGTCTGAAGAAAAAGGAAACCATGTTAGGACGGTCTGTATAGTAGTGCTGAGCTCTGAGTAAGGGAATCCTAGGGAAATCTAGCTCGTGATTACTTCAGCATACACATTTGGAAATGTACAGAACTGGAAAAGAAATTAGTTCTTTTTAATGACTGTAAGCATGAGCAAAAGGCTTTTCTACTGTCAAGTTATCTCCTCCTTATGGACACAGAGAGGATATTAAAATTAGTCCAGAGAAGAATCCTTGTTAGGAACTTCATTTAATACATTAGGAATTGTTTCCTCACTGGGAAGCTTTAACGCACATCCCAGAAAGCACAGAGATCCAATTAAGCATCAAAGGAAAAAACATAATCCTGCACTTTGGGATATTTATTCTTATTCAACCAATCTCAGCTCAAAGACTGAAGTCCATCAATACCTGGCATTTCATGTCCTGCTATTCAGCAGCAAGAGACAGTTTAACATAAAGTTCAGAATAATAAATAAGGGGAAGATTGACATGAGTACAAAAGTAAATCACAGCTACAGAGGAGGTGCTGTAGACACAATATGATGGTCAGTCCCTAGCATTTAAGGCAGAGATGAAAATAGGGTATAAATATTGTAGAAACTAGAGGCTGATAAAAGGCAGCAGACCAGTTTAATGGAATTTCATCTCACAGAGTTATAGCTTTTCAGACAGGAGCTGGAAAACCTTTATGCAAATATGAAGCAAGCTGAAATTGCACTTGGAAGTGATTTTTTTTTTTTTTTAACAGTCATCCCAACTGTACCACTGTACATTGTGCAGCTGCAGAGATTGGGTAGGAGCTGTGATCCATTAGCATGGGGATTGCTAATAACTGCTCTGGTTCTTACTGTTACTATTTCCAGCAAGAACTCCCAAGAGTCCCATTGTGCTAGGTGCTCTAAGTCTACGAAGTAAGTGGCTCAGTCTTGGTAGACAGATATACATCAGCTGAAGTATATTATGGTACCAAACTCATTCATTACTCATTTTAGAGATGGAGGGTGGGTTCCAGGGTAGTTATGGGACAGATCTCCTGGATCTGCTCAGCACCAGGTGAGCAGTTACTCTGTGGACTCTTCATCTCCAAGTTAGGCAGCTCAGAGCTGCCTAGATTCCTGATGTGAATCTCCAGAGAGAGATGAGACTTAGAAGAGGATTTGCAGAAGCCTTTCAGTTAAACACAAAGCTGCTTATGCATGCAAAGAACTAAATACCAGGAGGAAAATGGGGGAAAAGGCTGAAGTGGGGTTAATCTTTTGTATATAGCTGGGGGCTAGAGATGGGTGCTTTCTTTTATTAGGGATTTCTACTGACCCTTGTCCTAGATATAGAGAGCTAAGCCAGCTCAACTACTTAGAGTAAAATCTCTCTCCTCTTCTGTCATGCACATGTTTTGTATCTCCTTTGTTCATACCCAGTCTTTTCTGCAAGTGCAGAATTGTCCCTTCTGCACATGTATGGAAGACCTGTACTCCGTTCTGCTGCAGAGCCTCGCAAGAATCAGCATTCAGACCAACTCAGGTATCCTGGTTAGGGTCATGCTTTAACACAAGATATGCATTCCCCAGCGAAGGCACTCCAGGATGCTCCTCAGGGCTTCAGGGTCAGTAGGTGAAAACTCAGGTGTCCTGAGTCATATTTCAAAACCATCGCTGAAGATCAGTGTTCTTCCAGATGAGGGATGATAGCAAACCTGATGGATTTATTTTCAGTCTCTGAAGAGCATCCTTTAATCTTGATTTCCTCATTCATGGAAAGAAAATAAAAAACTGTTACCTTTTAGATATGCTCAGTGTGCTGAGCTATGTAAAATGCATGGAGATCCTTGAGTGGAGTGGACAGTAGTCTCCATACCAGAAGTTTAATTGCACTCATAAAAGCCAACAGGTTTTATATTTATTGACATAAATAATAATTATTATTTCTACAGTAGTAATACTTGCATAATTTATGTATGTTTTAAAAATAGGTAAACATTATTTGTATAAAGGCATTAAATTATGCAGACCTTGCTTTTAGGACATGATCCCTGAAGGAAAAAAACACATGACCTCCAATTAGTGACACTGACACAGGTTGCACAAGCATTGCCCAGTCGCTACTGAAACAGGATGGTTTTCAGAGGATTTCATGCTACAGATTTGTTACTGGCAATGACAGAAAATTCAGACCTCTCCTTTCAGGTTTTGTCTTGCTCCATAGTTTGAACCTGTCCTTATAACATTTGTTAAAAGGATGGTTTTAAAAGCTAATGAGCTTTATGTCTTCTTCAGTTCCAGCAGAGCAGTTCATGTGTCACTACAGAGTTATCAAATCACATAAATGAGAGTTTCATAACACTGCAAAATGTGTTTCATTATGAAGAATGTATTTAGCACTTCACTGCTGTCTAAATCTTGCCGATCATGAACCTTCTGGTTTTTCCATTCATATCTTTATAGTAGATGCTTTTCCCAGATATTCCCCATAACTTGCCTTCTAAAGCAAATGCAGGTTGTGAAAACAAGGCGTAGCTCTTCACTAAACTCAGCCTTTTAGCTCTGTGCAGCGCCTCTCTCCTGTGCTTCTTTTCTGGAAGAATCTGTCTGAGGCTGGAAATTGCCTCAGATGAGCCAACCTAAAACAGGAAAATCCCAGTTAAGACAGATTTTTAATTATTAAATTTTCTATTAATACGTTGAAGGTCAGTGGAACTGCCCCAGTTTTCAGGAAGCTCTGAGCAATTTCACCTGATCTTATATTTTAGCACTAAATCCATATTTATTAAAGGATTTAGCAGGCAGGTCAGAAGCAGCTAAATCTCCAATTCTGCATCACATGAATGCTAAAGAAAAATTTTCATCTGCATTGCTCTTCTCTAAGCTGGAAAGCTTTAAACTGTTGTCAAGCCAATTTTAGGATTTGGGGGGATAGGGGTAAACATGTAAAAATGGATTTGCCATAAATGAAGCACAAATTGACATCATGATCCCTTTCCCAACCCAATTCTTTAATGAAATGTGAAAATAATATAAAATTCTGGATTATGCCACATCCTGTGTTGGAAGCTACCGTGTCTGTTGTATCAATTAAAAAGGGCCATGAACAAAGCATTGCACTGGTGGCTAGTGTTTGATAGGTTTCTTTTCCCACTTTTCTTCTGAAATATCAAAGGCAACATAGCAGACTTTTTATTCTTAAGGGGACAGATCTGGGTCAGTTTTTTAGCAGGATACGTAAAAAAAAAAAAAAAAAAAAAGAAAGAAAGAAAGAATCAGGTACAAGGTTTTTATTTGTATGAGTAATTGCTTTAGTATTCTTACTTCTGAAGTGCTGTTAATGGAGTGTGACCTCATTACACCTGGCACAGAGCAAACACAGAACAAAAAAGATAATCTTGGCCTCAGATAACGGAGATTCTTAAGCATTAAATGAACAACAACAGACAGAGACTTGTTGATGGAGGTAGAACAAAATTGCAATACAATTTTCATCAATGTGATATGGAGAAATTAAGGCACATCAGCAGCTAATGTCAAGATTTTGGGTAGGTTTCAAGGGGGATTAGGATTAAGAGAGCCTTGAGGAATTCTGAGGCAATCTTTACAGACCAGAGGGAAATCTCTCCCCCAGTCATGAGGAGATAATGAGAAAAAAGCGCCATTTGTCTAAAAACTAGCCAGCAGGCATTTAAGGGTGGCCTCATGGGCTGGCTCCCAGTGGGGGTGAGTAGTGATGGAATAGAGCAGGCCCTGAAACTGAAGATGAGTAATTTCTATTTTGATTATTTGCATGAAAAATAACCACAATCCTGTTAGAATGGCATTATCCTTTTCTAAGGATAATGTTTGCGGTGCACCTGAGACCCATGGATGAACCACCCAAACTCAACGGTACCTTGAGCACTGTCTCCAGAAGTTCTCCATGAAAGAGGTTTCAGGTGAATCATCCTCTGGAGCTACCTGTCTTTCCTCCTTGGCCCACAGAGGGCAACTAAGCTCAATTTAGTTCTTAGGTAAGAGTGTGACGTGAAATCCAGGCAACAGAAGACACCAATCCTAGACAATAAAATGGCAAAATCCCAGATGGCAGAGTAGAAATTAACTTGATTCCATAGATAAAACCCTGCATCCATGAATCAATTAATGTCCATCAGCACCCTCTGGCAAGTGCAGGTGTCAGGGAGCAAAATACAGGGTATTACCCAAAGTCCAGGTATTTCCCACAGAGGTGCATGAGTTGATTGTATCTTTCGAAGACAGAAAGCCTCATATTTGGTCTTAGAATTGGGCACAAGATTTGTTCCTTCCTTCGAGGAACTACAGGCAGTTTTGAGGGTTGCACGGCAAGATGAAGTAAAACACAGTGCACCATTAGGAACGGATAAGGAATGGCTAGGCTGTTCATACAAACAAGGGAAGAGATTAAAGATGAAAGGAAATATTTAGTCACCTTTTGGGAACAGCTGGTGTGAAAATATTTAACAGGCAAGTCTTTTATGCACAAGCACAACGTTCTAAACTAAACTTAAATAGGCAGGAGCAATACAGTGCAGCTGGCCAGTCTATGAATACTGTAATAGGAGAATTGAAAGCTTTCCTTCTCATTTGCTCATGCAGCTCAGATGGTAGCTAATCATGTCCTCTAATTTTAACAACAGAATTGGGAAATGGACCAAAAAAAATGCAACTTGTAATAAGAACAGAGGTGGCAAATTCTGTCCCTGGGATTGAATGACGGAGAAACAATTCACCCGCCCTTTTCTGTAAATCAGCCTTAGTCATCTTGGGCTGCCTGAAAAGACCTGTATTTAAGTGGAAACTTAATCTGAAATCCATTTTGATCATTTCTTTGAGTGCCACCAGAAAAGTAAAAGCTACTCTGACTATTTAATCACCCATTAGAAACCTGTGAGCGTTTAAGAGCACGATGTTACACCAGTTTAAGAGCACCAGGGCGTAACGCAGGATGTGTGTTGTAAGGCTATTTAAATTGTATGGTTCCCATCTATCTTTAAACTGGCAGGTAAATGGAAGATTTAGATTTGAGAGTTCGTGGCTCCTGGTTCACTGTCAGAAATAATTAAACTACATTTTAGGGAGACTGTCGTAAGTAGTTTGCTTCACAAGTGTTTTGCACAGCTGAGGGTCTTTATTACAGCTCTTGGGTCTTGGGAATCCAAACCACCTTATATATCCATTATATAAAAAATTATACATTCATAACCTGGAGCCTGCATTCCCTGGTGTGTGTGTGTTGTGGTATGGCTGCGGTCTCAGCTGGGTGGGAGATGAAACCCAAAATGTTCCCAGCGTTCCTGTTCTGGGTTAGCCTAAGATCTGCTTGGTTTAGATCATACAGTGCATGTCCCTGGCCACATGTGCAAAACTGTTCCTTGGCAGCATATTGTCTGAGAAATATTTCAGTCGAGACGTAAATGTCCCAGTGGATTTTCCATCCTTTTTAATAGGAATGAGTCCACAGAGATTCTGCCTTTCAGAAAGTGCGTTTTTTTCTCTTCACCATTTTTGAATGTCATTCCATTATCCTAGTTTTGCACCTTTAAATAACTCCAAGAAGGGTACTGACTATCACTTCAAATAGCTTCCTTTTGTCTCTGCTTTTTTTTTCCCCTCCACCACCAATCTGTAGATATCTGACCTACTGTGAGCTGCATTTCCCTGTTTTACCAACAGGACACAAAACTGGGTATCAGGACATCCAAGAGGCCCTGTGCTTGTCACAGAGTTCACATACCTATAGACCCATCACTTTGCTTCTTTATGCCTTGTTTAATTTATCTGCAAGGTCCTGCATCTGGGTAGGGGCAACCCCCGGTAGAAATACTGGGCTGGGGGATGGAGGGATGGAGGGATGGAGAGCAGCCCTGCGGAGAAGGACTTGGGGGTACTGGTGAATGAAAAGCTGGACATGAGCTGGCAATGTGTGCTCACAGCCCATAACACCAACCATATCCTGGGCTGCATCAAAAGCAGCATGACCACCAGGTTGAGAGAGGTGATTCTGCCCCTCTGCTCTGGTGAGACCCCACCGTCAGCGCTGTGTCCAGCTCTGGGGCTCCCAACATAAGAAAGACATGGTCCTGTTGGAGCAGGTCCAGAGGAGGCCAGGAAGATGATCAGAGGGGCTGGAGCCCCTCTGCTGTGGAGACAGGCTGAGAGAGTTGGGGCTGTGCAGCCTGGGGAAGAGAAGGCTCCGGGGAGACCTCAGAGCAGCTCCCAGTACCTAAAGAGGCCAGTATGTAATGTGGGGATAAACTTTTTAGTAGGACTTTTAGCAACAGCACAAGGGGTGACTAAGAGAGGGTAGATTTAGACTAGATCTAAAGTAAGACATTTTTTACAGTGAGGGTGGTGAGACACTGGCACAGGTTGCCCAGAGAGGTGGTAGGTGCCCCATCCCTGGAAACATTCAAGGTCAGGTTGGATGGGACTTTCAGCAACCTGGTTGAAGATGTCCCTGCCCAGTGGTATCCCCATTTTAGAGATGGAACCCTGAAGGTCAAAGCTAGGGAACGGGACATAATGAAGATGTGAAGTAACCAAGCTGGCGTTCTCTGGATTGCTTGGTAAACTGTGAGCAAGAAAAATTTATATGTTATTTAGTATTCTGAGGTGCAAAGTTCAACATGTATGAATAAAGAATGTAAACCAATAACTAGAGGAGTGGTTTCACTAGAGCAGCCCTATGGGGAAAGACAGCTGGGAAGCACCGGAGGATACAACAATACTTTTCTAGTTTGGGCTTAAATACCAGCAGTCTCAGGCTTAGTACTTTCTCAAGGCGTTTCTTCTCAGCTTGCTGAAATGTTAGTACCATATATCTAGCTTTTTATTTTTTATCTGCTGTTTCCTTTATCCTCCCCCAGACTTTGTTCATCAGGTCAGCCAAGGAGAGCCAATTCTTATTTTTTGGGTTTTTTTATGGCAGCTTTATTGCTACATTAGCTAACTTGCAGGTCCTGTGTGTTCACATTACCATCCTGACCGGCCCACGCTCCATTGCCGTGCTGTCTGGCACTTGGGGAAAGGGGTAGAAAACAGACACGGCTGGGCTCCAGCCCTTTAGCAAGTCGATGATTGCCCATCCCTTATGTTCATAACGGGCACCGTAGTATGATATTACCTCCCTCGCATCTAGGAGCTGTGAAAATCTGTGTCTCAATGCCAGATGCAAAGTAAAAACTTCTGACAGCAACTCAAGAGTCCTTCCTCAGCCATGTCTGAAGTGTTTGACAGTGTAATTTCTACTGACTTCCAATAAAGCTTACATTAGATTCTGTTACATTTCAGCAGCAAGTGGTATGTGCGCAACCTTGGTTTAAGCACCCAAGGCACCCAAATACTTTTGCAAGTTTGACTCTAAATGGGACAGACAGAGAAGTTCCTGAGTGTCTTAAGCACATTTGAACTCCAAAGTTCTTTCATTAAGGATTTAAATATATATCTGAGAGGGTTTGGAGACATCTGAGACACTGCAGCAAAAGGAGTTCAACTGGAAACTATTCCACCATCCTAAGCTGTATAGCAGGCAGGAGCTAGATACTGTATTCATGTCACATTTGCAAAAAAGTGTTTTCTAGACATGCAAATCATTACTATTATTATTATCATAGTTAACACCGCCCTTGAAGACAAGAGTCCATTTCAGCGTCAGGGGCTGGAGACCTTGCAGCTCTGTCCTATGGTGCAAAACTTTTCTCCCGGAGTTGAAGTGGATGTTCCAGCCCCCTATCAGGAGCATGTCAAAAGCCCCTGGAAAAAAAGCTCGAGCTTCCTGTTACTGGCAGTATTAATTAGCAAAAGACTAAAGGCAACTTAAGTAAGGCTGAATTTCAGTCAGGTGTGATGTTAATGCAGTCTAAGTAGTTTTGAATATTTTATGTGCAGCCGGTGACCTGGAATAAATATCTTGTATAATACCAGTTGCCCCTCCGCCACAAGCCTCGGGGCCTGACTTCTGCACTTTATATGCTCATAAGCACAAAGAGAGGCACTGGAGATGAGCTGGTGTCTGAGATATTAATTCTGGAGGGAAAGAGAGAAAATGTGCTCTGCAGAGTACCTTGGAACCCTTTCTGGGCTTCCAGCTCAGCCCTGCTCAGCATTTCTTCTGTTCACATCTTCTCTCGACTCTCCCCAAAAGGAACTGTGTCCCCACTCCGTAAAATATATAAAATGTCTCAGTCAAGCAGAAGGCTTGAGTCCAAAACGTTTGAGAAAGTTTGATCCAATTTAGAAGCACCAGGCAAAAGTCAGAGAGAAGGGGGAAGACCTAGCAGTCTGAATTGCCTCTCCTCTGACTGGGGAGAGTGCAGTCATGGTTTATAGGAGATCAAAAGTGAGCAAGTCAGGTGATGGCCTGGAGAAGAAGAAATAGATTCATTTCATTTCATCTGCAGTATAATACCACATCAGTATTTGGTTTTATCTTTTTTTTCCTTTGCAATCAGCCCTGTATAGTAATGGTGATAGCAGGCACTGTAACACCTGACTCCTGAGTACCTGTTCTCCACCAAGTCTCAATTTTTCCAGACAAATGCAATGCAGATGAAAACATGAAGTCTCCCAAATTCATGCCAAGGGCATGCCAGGTTTTAGCCAAAAGCCTACTGCTGGGCAAAAATATTATGTGTATCTGTGTCCTCATGGAGGGTGGGAAGGCCAGCATCCCTGAAAAGCAAGTGTCCTTTAGCTCTTCTCTCTTTTGGAGGTAAGTACCAAAATATCCAGCTGTGACTTCACGCTTCCATTAACTCAATAAGACTTGAGAACAAATACCATCCTATCAATTCCAGTGCGTGTAGCTCAAAAAAAGAGCATGGTGATACCTCCAAATGTCTGAGAGGGGATTTTTAGTGGGGTGGTACGAAAACAGGGACATAGCAGATGTGCAGACTCCGTTGAAATACAAATATTCTGTATTCATTTCAAAGACAGAAGAAGGGTTTAAAGGAACCCCATCCCTAGAACCATGGGTTAACAAGCCATAGACATGCTTTGCCAGCACTTAACTTCAGCATCAGTAGTTTGTCAGCACATTGTTTCCACACTTAACCAGATTTTAATTAAATGTGGCTTTTATTCTGCTTATTGGAAGAGCCTTCCCCTTCAGATTTGGTGATCACAAAAGCTTGAGGAGTGCAAAAGAATTAGAAAGCAAATAGGAGGATCAATCACAGCAGACCTCTGCAATCCATGTCCATCTCTTTTTTGTAATATACTTATTAGATTCTTATTGTCAGGAAGGATTAGTGTTATGAGCTCCAGGAATTCCTTTCATTGCCCCGTAAGTCGAGGTAGTGAAGTGTGGCTGCTTTTCTTAACAATAACACTCTGGATTTCCCCCCCACCCCCGTCTCTCCACCCAGATCCCCTCCTCTCTCTTCTCTCCTCTCCCACAGAGATTTGTGCAGCAGACTGCGGAGGACATGGCATTTGTGTCGGAGGCACCTGCCGCTGCGAGGAGGGATGGATGGGCACAGCCTGTGATCAGCGAGCATGTCACCCACGCTGCAATGAGCACGGGACATGCCGGGATGGCAAGTGTGAATGCAGCCCGGGCTGGAACGGAGAGCACTGCACTATTGGTAGGGAGAAAGAAAAACCGACTACTTTTAAAAGAATAATTGATGATCAGGGAGGAGAAAAGACGCATGCTTAATTGAATATGTGTGACTTAGTGTAGCATGAGCACCTTTGTTCTTGGATTTCAAGTTCTGACATCATACGTTTTCATATGGGAACAAGACAAAATGTCCTTTCATTTGTTGATGACATGGCTATATATATTTTTTATTATCAGATATGAAGCACACCTATGTGGTGTTTGACCTCATAGTGACAAGCCGTCAAATGTCAGCTAGATGCTTTTCAAAACATCCCACTTTGCCTTTCTCGAAAGGTCTTTCTGTGGCCTCCAAGACATCTCTCTACTATGGCGACAGCATTTTCAAAAACATGCATCTGATTGAAAGTTTTCTTTCCTTTTATTTGCTCCATTATTTGCACTGCCACTTTTCTTGCCAGTATAAAAGAGGGAACTGCAGTCAGATGGCTTCAGTCTGGTTTTTAACCCTGTCTTGCCTATCCCTTGTCTGATTTGCTACCTTTCCAATCATTTCATTTCATTCTGTGTTTGGTTCTGTATTCCTCATGCACCTGGCACTTACCTTCAGCTCTCAATGTCATACCTATTATTGTTATTAATAAAGTTCTACCAATATGCCAAAATCATGCAAAGAGGTGCAGTTATCACATTAAGCAATTATTTGCAGCATCATTAATGAACTGGCTTGGCTTTACCTTCCTCCTTCATCTCACTTAACTCCTTGATGCATTTTCCATTCCTTTTTTCTGACTGTCATGCATTCAACCACTTTAGTCCCCATTCCGTAGTCATGCTATAAAATCAGTAGCATTAAAACTCCCCAGATATCATTTATTATACATTAATGGAAAACTAAGTTAGTGAATCCTCTTCTGCTCTCAGTAATATCTGCATGGACCTGAAAAAAATCAGTTGACTTTAGAAGAGTTGGTCCAGAGTGAGAATTCTTCTCCAGACATTTTTTTTAATCAGTTAAGAAAGATAGGAAAATGTACCTCTATGTTGCTTTCATTATGGTGTGATACATATAAATCACACTACATCAAAATTAACCACTACCAATACCTGAGAAAATGTAAGCATAGTTATCCATGTGGATTATCAACTTAGTTATATGTAGACATCACTTTCTTTGCTTGAACACCAGGTAAGTTTGCACACACAAAGACAGACAGGAAATGATGCCTGATCACAATATTTTAATTCCATCATTAGGATAATGGTGCAAACTATATCTGTGGCTCAATTCTACTTATCATTTATTTATGCTAATGTCACCCTACCACATTATGGTCTCCACATGCATCCCCTAATGAAAAGTATCTAGCTCTTAAAACTTCCTCTGTCTCATTAGACATTACATTCTGCTTTCTTTGCTATGTCCCTAGCAGCTTTCGTTTCTTTTCATGAGGAAGGGATTAAAAAAAACCCTGTCTCAAATGACTTTAAAATGAAAAGAGAGCAGTCCTGTGTTAATTGGAATCCTGTGTTTCTATAATATTATTTTATAGCCTTGTGTTCAAGCACTTTGATTTGGAAAGCAACACACATTCATGAAAGGGTTTTTAAAGAAAAAAATAATAGTTCAGCAAAAGGCCCCGAATCCAGGGGACAATTTTATATGAAAGTCATTTATGCACAAAAAAAGCCTGATTCATACCCTCAGTGCCATTTTATTAGTTCTGCTGCAAAACCAAAATGCCACTAGTTCGGTATATGATCTTTCTCCACACAACTACACCCACTGTTTTTGGACAAGCTTTTATCTTTCATAGTAATTAAATTTACCCCATTATTTGTAGTATTCCTTACTCTAAGTATAAAAATCCATGTTAGCATGGGAAAGGTCAGCACCGCAATGCAGTCAGCATCAAGATTTTACTGGTGCACACTATCATTTTGCGTGGTGCTACCTTCCTATTGCAGTGCTGCCTTGGTTTAGGAATCATTCTTTAATAGAGTGCTGGAGCAATTCTGTTTCTTTTCACTTCACCCCCTCCTCATCTTCTTGCATGGTGATTTAGCAACAAATTTGTACATAGTCTCATGCATCTGAAGCTGTAAACAGTATTTCCTACAGAATATTTCATTGATAAAAGTGTAGAATGTAAAGGAGATTTGGCAAAGTCATAAATATCCAAGAAAATTGAATAGCTTTAGAAGGAGTAATAAGCTAGTTATATTGGCACAGATGAAAGGACATTGACTTGGAATTACATTAAATATGTGGAAAGCATTCCCCTTGTCCTTGTGTAATTTCCCTGCATGGCAACTTGTTCTGTTGACAGTAATTCCGTATATGTCTGTGTCATGGCCCGGTTTGCTTTAGCACTGACAAGCATAAAACCCCATTGCTGAAGTGATGCTTTAACAATATTGCCATGTGTGCAGGTAACATGGTGGAAATGGGCGATACAAGTAAAGGGCACTTCTTCCATTTCCTGTTGAGCATGTTTGAGAGTAAGAAATCCTTTTGTTTTGTAGGTCATAGGAGGCTCTTTCCTATGTTGTTCAAGGGAACTCTGATCCCAGTGGATTAACTTTGTTTGCTCATACAAAGAGTCATGTTACCAAATATACAAGCTTGATTGCTTACATCCAGAGTTTTCATTAGAGGAACCCCAGTTAATTCCCAACCAGGAAATTGATGCAGAAGCTTGCATTCATCATCCTAATTCAGCAAACTTAGCACATCCAGGCAAAAGAGTAGAACAGAAAGTTGATTATATAAATGCAGGAATCCTGAAACCCAGCAGAATGATTCAATCGATTTATTCTGATTTCTTAATGGGGAAAAAAACCAACAAGCACGACAGCAGCCACGATGCAAGACTCCTATGGTGGGCTCTCCAGCGTATTCCAAATTTGCCCCCAGTTAGAAACATTGCAAGAGTTCAACTTTCTTCTGTTCTGGCCAAACCCACATCCAGGGAGTATGGTGGGTTTTAGAAGCGTTGAGTTCGAAGGTGAAATAAACCCTCTTACTGTGGGCTCCGAAAGGCCAAATTACAGCTCAGCTCTGTGGTAGGCTACTCTATGGGATTGATTCACAGGTAGCACCACAGAAAATTTCCTGGGTTTAATAACAACCTGGCCTCAAATTTGATACAGTTAATGATATGGCCTGGATAGTGTCCCAGGTGCTAGGCTTCCCCCCAAAGAGATGCAGAGGGACACCTCACTCTGCCTACATGGGCCTTGCGCTGAGATTGTATCTGGTATGTGAATCTCTCCGTTTGGTATTCGATAGCAACAAGCCTGAATTCTGTGATTCATATTAGGATTATCCAGAAAAATAGTTGCAGAGGGGGCTTCCCTGTGTGGTGGAGTTGGGATGTTCGTCATCCTTGAACAGCCTGGACACAAGACCAGAACCATCACTGGAAGTTCAGGTGCTGCACCTGAATACTACAGGGTTTCTAGAGTGCTGAGGGACCAGCAGTTAGCTCTCCAAACACACAACAGCCTACCTAGCAGAGTTTTTAAAGCACCTCAGTGCCTAATTCCCATTGATCTCTGCAAAAGCTACGTGCTTAACTCCTTTTGAAAATCTGGTCATGGCACGCACTGGTGACGTATGCAATAACAAGTGCCTAGACAGGCAGGCAGAGAGCCCATCCCACACAGGCTGGCTTTTGTTTCACTTAGCAAAACTCTGATTTTTGAGAAATCTGCCCCTTGAAGTTTACCTTTCATCAGCCCTGTTGCATAAATAATCAGACATGTTCTGAATAGCCAGGGCTGTAATCAGCGCCTCTCCGTTTCTGCTTGGAGCAGCTGAAATCCAGATAAGGCGCATTACAGGTAGATCCTGATTTCTTTTCCCCAGCTTTCTAACACACCACTTGTGCCATTTAAATCCATAAAGCAGCTCAGCCCATGCACAACCCAACATAAAATAAGCCACCAGTGTCTGGGGAAGGTTCTTACCACCCCCAGCCCGACAGGACAGTCAGCTCTCTGCAGCGCTCAGGCGTATCTGCGGCAGGAGCTGAGCTGTGTTTGAGCCCCTGCTACTCTCCCTGCCTGGTTGAGGCGGGTACCTTTGGGCAAGAGAAGGCCATGGTTATAGCAGTCAGTGGAAAATATGCGCTTGCTGCTTTGTTCTGACATGATTTTGCATCAAGCTGAAGGTAATCTGGCCTTAAGTAGTTTGGCAGCATATTTGACAGTAAATATTAAGCACAGATGAACTTCAAAGGCAGGCTTTTTCCCTGCTGCTGTGGCATAAACTTCTTGTGCCATCACTGGTTCAGCAATGAACGGCTACTTTCTCCTCCGCTTCCACATTCGTGTGATCTCAGTTTAACTCCAGTGATTTCACTGAGGCTCTGACCACCTCACCGCATGGGGAAGATAAAGGGAAAAATTATATTTGGAAAATGAAGGCAAGTGTGCTGGGGAAGAAGTCCTGCTCAAGGACCCAGCACCTCTCAGCTCCCTCTTCCCTTCCACCCTGTCTGTGAGCCAAGACAAACATTCATGTTATCCTTCCCAATGTGTTTTAGACAAAACAAACCAAGTTAGCTGAGGCTGGTGAATTTAGGGGGCTTACAGACCGAAAAATGCTCACATGAGCTCCCCCCATAGCAGGTCTGAAGGGACAGTGGCTTCCAGGAGCAGGGCGGTGATGTGGAGCTGAGTGTGGTGCCTTTGGGTGCAGAGGACACCTTAGAAAATCAGTTTTTCTTCTGAACCCCTGCATAGTTCCTCAGCATGTCCCACGTACCCATAGGGTTTCCAAAGGAGTGTCTGTACATAATAAGATGATATTTTAATGCCAGAAGTATAGTGTGGGAATGAAACTACACAGGCTTAGAGAAGAAAGATTCATGCTGCCATGGAGTATAGAAGGCCCCCGTTATTTTTCAAATTACAAGAAAACATTGACACATAACTGACATATGGTTGGCATTGGCAACTGCCTCCACTGCCATCATCTGCACAGTGACTAGTGCCCGAGTTTACAGTTTGGGCTGCTCCAGATGTCAAAATCCAAGAGGTACGTTCCCAGGCTTCAGCCACCATCCAAGTGGATGGTGATGCTGTGCTTCCTGCATTGCTACCACTACACCAGGATCATTAGCTAATCTCATTCCCAGTCCCCATAACTGCCCCACACTAGGTTAGCTCTGATCCTCCCAGCCCTCTCTGCTTACTTGCAATAGTGCTTCAACGGATCCATTAGATTCACAGGGTGGCAAAATAATTCCTGCAAGGGCTGTGACCGCCCAGGTGGGGCGAATGCACCTGAAACAAAAACCTCTTCAAAAGGGCACCAGGACACAACTGAGAGAGAGATTGCAGGGAGCAGACAAGAGAATGAGGGAAGCAACGTTTAAGCAGGTAATGGAAGAGAGAAATGCAAGACTCAGAGCCTCTTATTTATTAATAAAGACCAGCTGCTGTCAGGAAGAGAGTGCCGCCTGCTGGCATGCACACAGGCAATCCGAGGCAGGACTCTGGGCTTCTGCTTGCATCTTTGCCACCAGCTTTATGCTTGACCCCAGAAAATCAATTAGAAGGTGGTTTTCCAGATTAACGTTCCATGGGAATTGGGCACATGACTGCTCCCACGACATCTATAACTTTGGTTTTTTTTGTCTTTAGCCCTCCTTGAAATGAGTATATTAATACTTACCTATCTGGTAGAACTGCCGTGAGGTTAATTTAATATTTGTAAAGTAATTTGATCTGGGGCTAGAGGATGCTGTATAACTGCAATGTATTACCATTAAGAAGATCCAGGGAAAACCCTCTCCCAGTCTGGTAATATCACAGGACTGTGCCTCTGTAAGACAATCAGGTGAGGTGGAGCACTTTCAAATGACTCTGTTTTTCCTGATGAAAAGCAAAGCAGTAAAACAGAGGTAGACTGTTGCAAATGAGCAGAGCATTAAAATACTCTGTCATATATATATATATACACATATATACACCTCTCTCTATATATAAAAGCACATAAATATATATATATATATATATATATGTAAAACTTTCCGGGTTCTCTTCCTGATCTTAATGAGCAAAGATGACTGGATGCCTAAATACAGCTTTCTTGAGCTCTTTGACTGAGGAGGGCTGTGCTCCACCCTTCTTCTATTTTTCTCTCCTCATAATCAAGGTTTTTTTCTTTTCATATCACAGCGAACTCTCCTTTGCCTTTCTAGCACCTGCACAGTCTCATAGTAAGCTGCAATGCACTTATTCAATCCTACCTTAAATGTCCTGTCTTTTATCTCCCAAGCTCACTATCTGGATAAGGTAGTGAAAGGTATGCTCTTCCTTCCTATTTTTCCTATTGTCTTTGTGTTTCTTTTAAAAAAATGCACCGTGAACATGCTGTGTTGAGGTTGCATCTCTTCCTCATTGTCACCAAAGTGCTCCCTAATGTCTGGAAGGGTGAACTTTCCAGTCACTTAGGTAGGAAACACCTCCGTAAGTGCTGTGACCCTGTGTTAACATCGTATCAGTGTTCCTACCCGTCCCCTTGTCCCTGCCCTCCCCTCTGAATCATCTCTCATCCTCACCCCTCCTACCCAGGTAAGACAAGTCAGGAGGAAACAAAAGTGTCTGTGAATACAGCAGGAGCCCTGTACAGTGATGTGTTTTAATTAAATGTCTATGATCCATTTTGTAACAAGCAGGTGAGTGCACTTTCTGTGTGGAGTCTTCATGTTTTTGATCCATGACGGCAAAGTCTTACATGGGAGCTTTGAGTAATGATATATTACTATTTTTTTTGTTTGTACAAAAGTGTTATGACCTCAAAGCCTGTGGTTGTATAAATCCTCAAAATCTATTGACGTTATTGATGTTGCATTAGTGTACACTACAACACAATTCAACCCCATGTTCCTATTTGTAAATGCAAATCTGGTCTAGCACCCAGGTCTTTCTTCAATGAAGAAAAGAAGGAATTAAAGTGTTACAGAATATAGATAATTTTCTATTGTAAAAAAATCTCAGTTTATTAATCAGAGCAATGAGCTAAATTAATTTAGGACTTTTAAATAGAAACAGACAGTTCCACAATGCGCTTAGCTTTCTAAAAATATTGAAATAGCACAGATCTAGTTAAATACAACAATTTGACAATAAATATGATTGAATTGGACACAAATATCTTTCTACATGGCTGATTTGACACTAACAGCAACACAGTGCTGACACCACGCAGCATCATATGTTTGCTGGTTAAACAAACCAAAAAATTGAGTTGAACAAATCAGTTTCTTCCATAGCATTACCCTCCTCTTCAGACTGTGAGCAATCGGGAATAGCAGCTGTGAGAGGCTGATGAAGAAGGACAGATATGCCAAAATATTTGTCCTGTGAACAGTTAAAATGAAGTCTTTGCTATATAGGGCTCTTGTGGTGTGACAAGAAACACGGTTGCCCTACTGACTTCATTTCTCTGCATGAATTTACAATCTAATGTTTCTCTCTTGTTTCCATTGAGGCTTAAAGACAGATTCAGGTACAGTCACAAACAGGGGAAAACTTTGAACAGACAAACAAATATTAACCATAAGGAAATGTCCACATTTTAAGTAAGACTTTTCATCTTCAGCATAGTGCAGCAACTGGGAGCTGTCCTTGGAACCCTGTTTATAGATCAGTGATTTGTCCAGTGGTATTTAGTTCTCTGTCATTGCTTAACATCAGTAAAACATGCTTGACTTTATTTAAATTAGGAGAAAAAATTATTCTCCTTCTTAGATCAAGGAAAGAGGGTCACTTGTTGTGCCCTTATGAAGTAATTGTGGTGGCATGCTTAGAAGATGATACGGGCCATCGCTAGGGAGTGTCATCAGAACTTCCTGTTAATGTCCCACATCTCAGGTCCCACATCTCAGTGTTTTGCATTTTGAAACCCCCAGGCTCTTCCTTTTCATCTCAGCATATGCTGGAGAAAGCTGGGTCAAAAGGTAGCAGATAAGCACCAAGGGGATAGAAAAGAAGAGAAATCAACCTGCAGAGCCTTGGTCCAGGGACCTTCAGTACTGACTTGCCCATTCAGTGGCCCAATTTTTTTTTTTTTACTAAGTTTTCCATAGCTGTCATTTTTCCTCTGGATAGACTTTTGACTCACCTTTATGCCCACGAATAAACACACATTGTATTTAGTGAGTGTTTCAGTGGGAAACAGGTTAAAGCAACATACTAAGAATAAAAGATTGTCTTTTACCATGCATGGCCTCTTTTGGAAAGATTAGCAATAGCTGAAACATTAAAAGTACATACTCTTTACTTGGCTAACTGCATGGTGTGCATTTTTCAGAACTAAATTACTCATGCCCTTTTGGCTTTCTTAATTATTAACATCTTTCTGGTTGAAATCCCTTCCCAGTAATCCTGTGTTGTCAAGAGTGAGCCTAATTTACTGCTGAATCTTTCCTACAGCTTTACAACAAACCAGTAAGTCAGAGAAGATGCAGAAATGTTTCTAAAGTGGAGGGCAAGTTTTAATAGCAAACATCAGCATGGTTAAACCAAGAAGCTCTAACCTGAATTGGAGTTTTCTAAACTAAGGTCTAATTGACACTGGTAATGCTTAAAATGAAAAGAGGTGCCTGTTATTAAAGAGAGCTTCTCCATCCAGAATGCCATTGGAGCTGATGGCACATCAATGTAATTAATTTCTCTTGTTGGTTATCAATTCTTGCTCTTAAATAACGCCATATAAACAGCTAGTCTGAAATGTAAAGATGCTGAAAAACATTTGATTTCAGGGGTGGCTGCAAGGTGATTTCTTTGGCCTGACTCTGAGGTCTGGGAAGCAGTGAGAACCCAAGGTCCGACCACAGCCAATTCTTTCATTGGTACAGTTATAAGCAATAGGATCTCTGGCAAGTAACATTTAAATCTTTGTTTTATGGAATGCATCTGATTAAGGGTTTCAAGATTCCCACCATTACAAAACAGTGGTAGTTTAAGAGTTGAGTCAGTGTTTTTCAGGACACTTTACCAGGTTTCTCATGATTTGCAGGGATCAGCTGGTGCTTTGCTCCTCCCCTTCAGTCCTACAGAACTTCTGCAGGTCATTTACTGATCGTTGATCTCTCAAGCTCCAGGTGTTTTCATCCTCACGTTGCATTCAGCCATGTCCTGCTCCTTTCAGAGCTCAGCCACTGCCTGTTGGGACTTGCTGGAACATCCATCAGTGCTTTCCTACTGACAGTGGAGGAAAGATAATAGCCTTATCTTTTAAGTCCAATTTCAAGTGGCAATGAGGCTTGGCCTGAAGAAAAATCCCACTGAACATTGTTTATAATTGGACTAATTAGAGAAGGCCTTAACTGTACAGATCATTAAGAGGAGATTATTTTACCAACAATCTTAAAATGGCAGGACAATTTGTTACTCTGGTGACAGTCTCCATTGATACTCTTTTCTTGTCTAGTTCAAAGTTAGTCCACTTTTTATATTGCTTCTCTGGTCTGTACTATCTCTTGCATGGCAGACCTGGCGTCTTTGTGAATGTCCCACAGTACTATCATCTTCCAGCAGTGCCTTCATGTTCTGTTGGAAACGCACATAAAGGGCTCCTCCCCTGCCGCACTTCAAAAAGCCCTATTCATATCTTTAATTCTCTTAGTCTCCCAAATACAGTTAACAAACACAAGCAAGAATAATGGATCATTAGCAACTCTAGCTATGAGAAATCAGAGCTGCAAGATTATAGTGCTGTAAATCTGTGAGGATTAAGCCATCCCACTGTGCTGATGTTCAGAAGCACTTTGGAGACAAGATGATCTTTTTGCTTTATTCCCCAGCATGGGAGGAGAGGATAAAGCTGATTTGTATCATCGTTCCGTCCAGTGCTTTGTAGTGCACTGTTTGTGGGATGGGGAACACTGTACTGTATCTCTGTAGCATTAGTGATGGTGAAGTCTTTGTGCAGTGAACCAGTATAGAAATGGTAGTATTATGGTCCATTCTAGATATATTGGCCTACATGTCCATGTTATCTTCTAACTTTCTGAAGGTACAAGTCCTCTGACAGCTGCTGTTTAATTCTGGTGTTTTCTATTAATGGTTTCCCTTCTCATTGTTTCCGAAAACTGTCTGCTCTCCTACCAAACCCATGAGATAGGAGAGGTACAATTTAATCCTCACAGCACTGATACTTTGCTGTACCTTGTAATGTAATGGTTAATATATATGAAAACTTTTATGTTCATGAATCTGTGAAGAAGAGTTTATCTCATTGGGAAGCAGTTCTTTCTGACTTCTTAGAAGAGATTTATCTCACTGGGAACCAGAGATGACCCCTTGGTGGGAAGGGGTAAACTTACTTTCTAGACTTGAAAGATGCCAAGACAGTGGAGTATGAAATTACAGGTGAGAGTTCTCCTACTTTAGGTATCTACAGCGTAGATGCTTATCTCTCATCTGGTCACCCTGGATTCCCTTAACAGTCAAGAAGAGGAGTTTTGGGAAAGCATACTCTCATGAGATACTCTCTGTCCTGTCTCTCCTCTCCTCACTGATGCTTTTCCTCTGTCTGTCAGCTTTCTGAGGTGCTTGACTTAGTTTCTCTGGGTACAGATCAAGAAGATTCAGAGGAAATCCTGACAGTCCATCCAAATACTCTCAAACACATTTCATATAGACAATGAATTGCACACAAAATTCAAAGCCATAGGACTGAAGGGGTCTTCTCAGTTAAGAGTCCAGTCTTCTGCTGCCAAGGGCAACCATATTGTGTAAATCTTTATATAAATTTACCAAGCTCTATGGATAGATAAGTGAGGCTTCTTAGTACTCCTAATGGGAGGCTACTCCAAAACTTTATTCCTTTGATCCTGGCAAATGATTTTTTTTTTCTTTTTAATTTCCAGCCAGAATTTATTATTTATTCATGCTTGGCTTATGCCCATTTGTTTTTATGCCAGCATTATTCTCTTTAGCTTAAATAGCTGTTTTCCCTTCTCGTTGTTTGTCTTTTTCATGAAATTGTGGGAAGCAATCATAGTCTTTTCAGCCTTTGCTGTGCTAGACAAATCAAGCTCTTCTCATTTCCTCAGATGCAGAAGGTGCTTCATTCAAATTATATCAGCTATTTTCTGCCATTCCAAATTCCTGCTTTCCTAATCCTGGAAGTGTAGAGCACATGCAGTTCCATTGGAGCTCCTAATTTCTGCAGTTACATTAGTTTTTCCTTATACTTGGACACTTCTCACATGAGACATCTGAAGATCATTTCTTTTGTCAGTCTCAGAGCAAGTGATCAGTCATTAGAGTATCTTTTCTGTCTAGTAATGTTAGATCTTTTGCTTTTGGTATCTTCGTTCCAAAGATTATGAAATGCAAAATATAATTGAAACAAAAACAATAAAATGGAATCCCTCTTTTTCCTCTGAATTTTCATCATGTGGAACTCTCATAAGCCTAACTTAAACTGTTTCCAGGATTCGGATCTGCTCGTACATGGCTTGAAACCAAACCCAGGAGACTTTTGGTCTTTATCTCTCAGCAAAAATCCTCTAAAACCTATCTTTTTCCCATTGCAGAAAATGAGAGTCTGCTCCAGGAAATAAACACTACTTGTTGGTTTAAAAATCTAGTGGTTCCCAACTCTTCTTCTCTCATCCTTCTATAGTGGTGTCTTCAATTTCTCATCACCCAACTCCTTCTGGTTCTCACTGCACTTCTGTAGAGGTCCACACCACAGCACCTTTGCAGGGAGTTTCCTGCTCAGCCTCTGCAACTGCAGAATAGAAAAGAAGTTTTTAGGATGGTTATAAAGAGTCCAAGCAGTAAAAACATGAGGTGTGCTCAATGGTGATGGACCAGCCAAGCTCTAATGGAGCCCTGCAGAATACACATAAAGTGAGATTTCTTGAGAGGGTTTTTAACTAGACAAATGTAGGCAGATTTATAAAGAGGGGAAAAAAGTCCTGTTTACCAGCAGGATAGTCCCATCCAAACTGAATTCATCTACTCCAGGGTGGGATTACCTAACTAGCTAACTAATTTTAGCAGGTTATTTTAAGAAGTGATGCACTTCTTCCTCTCTCATTCTCCAAAACACTTGAATGCTTTTGGCTTGTGCTGAAAGCAAGTAAAGGGAACAAACACATAAATTCACTTTAGCATAGGAAAATATCAGGTTAGATGGTTAAAGGTTTGGTACTATTGTAAGTAACTGAAGTCAGGATGTTAAAATGGAGAATTTCAAGCAGCCTTGCCTATAAATAGCTCCTCTGTAGTATATAAATACTAATATAGTGTATAAATACCAAAATACACACACACAACCATGCTCACGCATACACACACACACACGTTATATGCCCCTCCCAGCTGCAGAATACACATTTTAAAAGACTAAAATTCAACAAATATGTTTGTAAATGAAAAAAAATTATTTCAGAACCTTTTAAAGGAGTTTTCCTTACCACCTTTGTTCCTTTTTCCATTTGGTCCCTACAAATCTGTCACTTGTTAGAAAAAGCAATCCTAGAAAAATCCAGTTCGCCATGAAACAATTCTTGAGTTAAAGGCGTTTCAGGATGACATTTCCCCAGCGCAGGACACATGATGATGCGCGGTGCTCTACATGCCGTCTCAGCACTTCCCTGGGCAGGCAGTCGTGCGTCATGCGGCCAGCCAGATGTTGCAGTGACGTACACCTCTTTGCCATCGCGTTGTAACCCTTTAGGCCAGGATCAGTCCGTATCGTTTGCTCAGTTTCACAAACAAACCTGGCTTGCAAAGCTGAGGGCCTGGAGAAACTCAAAATACGTGGCAGGATTGCACAACAGATGTATAGAGAGGGCCTTAAAACAGGGCTCAGGAAGACTGAATTGTGTTCCTGGTATAATCAGTCCTGCTGAGTGACTTTGACAGTCACTTCAGTCCCTTGTACTTCAGTTTCATAAGCTGTAAAATGTCTCTTACATTTCTGACGGCTTTTTGGTAAAGATTTTTGAGCTGTGCAGGTAAAAAAAAACCCCAGAACTGTATAAGTGAAGCAGCCTCCCTTACACCGCTGCTTACTGTGGGAATTACTCTGCTATTTTCTTGGGGGGAAAGGACGGAAATCTCAGCAGAAGGTCATCAGATGAGAAAATCAAACCTCAGTGAGCAGACTGGGAGCTTGGTGTTATCCCGCCAAAGTTTTATCACCTGTAAAAGAAACGCCTGCCTCTGTGCTGGGCTCTCTGTTGTCACTGGAGAGAAACGGGTGTTTCCAAAGCTTCAGCTCATCAGCGTGGGCATCTAACAAACATAACAGGAGACTTATGCCATGGGACAGTCTGTTTCTCTGCTGACTACAGAGAGACTTGAAGGTATCTCTGTTATAGATTGATTATAACCGGGTGAGATGAATGCCACCCAAAATGACTACAGTAGGGAAACTGGGGGGTTTCCAAATATTTTCTGCCTTCCCTTTCCAGCTGGCTTTGATTTCTTACCCGTCGGAGATCTCAGTACTGCTGAAAGCCAGATGCTTTATCCCAGTGGGTGCTGGGAACTTTAACCCCGCGTGCAGTTTAGGTAACCCCAAATATTGGTCTTACATAGCAAATGCTTGGAGAGCACAGTGGGGTTTACAACCAATGAAGCAGGATAATCTCATTGCCTCCCTGAAGCTCACCATTCCCTCGATCCAATTAGCGAGGCTGTGCATTGAGGACCTCCTGGGAGACCCAGGTACAGCAGCCCATTTAGTTGGTCACCACCATTCTGATACCAAACTGGGACAGTTCACTCCAGGTGGGAAGACACCAAGTGAGAGTGGAGAAATAAACTGAAGGCAAAGAGAAAAAGCTGTTTAATTAGCCCCTTTCCAGGCTGTTTTACTTTGTCTTTCCAGTGCATATGAATGTGTGGCTGTTTGCCTTGCAGAGGGATGCCCTGGCTTGTGTAACGGCAACGGCAGATGCACTCTGGACATGAACGGCTGGCACTGTGTCTGCCAGCTGGGCTGGAGAGGAGCGGGCTGCGATACTTCCATGGAGACAGCATGCGGTGATGGGAAAGACAACGATGGAGGTAGGACATGAGCACATGTGATATGTCAGGCTTCACAGAGCCTATAAACCTTGCACAGTGAACAGTCAGCTGGGCTTGATTCTGCAGGGCAGATTGGTTTTTGACAGCTGGTGGAGACAGACAGTGAAGTCTGCCAAGCTGACTCAGCCAGAGTGGATTTGAATTCAAATTAAATGGATTTGGACTTGGGATGCCAGGGCTGAAGAGGGACATTTGTTTATACTCAAATCAAGTCCATATACCAGAGAGCAGGCAGAGGCTGTGCACTTGTCCCATCACTCCACCCCAGCCGAGTGGCTCAGCAGTGACACGATGGGACCACCTCAGACAGCGAACGTCCCTGGCTGTTCGAACTTTGGCCTCACTGCCTGAGGTTTTCATCAAGGCTCTCTGGTAGGTCACTACTGACTTGGGATGGATGTATTGCAGAAACTTAGAGGCTTCAGTGACTGATCCTCATGCCCACAAGCCATCCAATCTCTCTCAAGCCATGTTTTATTGATTACAGTTCCATATGTAATGATGTCAGGCATGTGAATAATAGCTCTGCGTAATGCAAACTTAATATTCAGAGTTATCTCATTACAAAGGAAACCCTGGTGCAGTGTGAAGGTTTGAATTAGAGGGCAGGAGATGAGATATTAAATTTAAGGCATAAGGGAGACTGCATAATTTGTTTTGTTGTCACTCAGCAAAAGGCTTTGTAAACCACAAGTCTGGGCCAGGACCCAGACTGTGAAGTGGAGACTGCATTTTGCAAGCCTCTGTTTTATCATATTCACAAGAACAGTACAGTTTAAAAAAAAAAAAAAATAGCCAAGCCAAGACTGTGATTATCTGCTTCACAGCAACTGGGATTCTGATTGAATATTTAAAATATTTCTGCACATCTGGCATGGCAAATGAACCGAATTATCCCTTTAGAAAAGATTGAAAAATTTGGAGAACCACACAAAGAGTACACACTGTAAAACAAAGGTCGCTTTTTGCCTGACATGAAACTGAATATCACTGTACTTGTCTTTCCTGCTTCCAGCTGACACAGGGCAGCAATAAAGTTCATCACATCAGATGTGTAAAAATATGGTAAACAGAGCCAAGGATAATCCCAGTTTCCATGGAAAAAGATAACAAACAAACAAACAAAAAAAAGGGTGAAGTTTTTGGAAAGAGAGGGAGGGAAAAGGAGTAATCCAGCCTAACGTACAATGTAGACCACAAGTGTATAACATCACAAAGAGCATGACCAGACTGAGCATCTCCTCCTATCTCCTGGTTGACGATACTGACCTTGCAGCTGGGTTACCCTCACCTTGAATTGAGCCGTTTGTTGCCTTGCTAACCTACAAGACAGCAGATGTGGACGGGAAAGACAAAAGGCGTCAGCGTGTTTACAACTTAGTGCACATCAGCTGCTAACTTGCATTTGGTGAACTTGTGTGGAGCAGTGGTGTACACAGCTAGAGCACAGCAACTGATAGGTTGTAACATATTGCTTTGTGACAGCTTATTCATGTGTCAGAGCCCACAAGTGAGTGTTGACTTTACTTTTGGTGCACTAAAAAAAATAAATACATGTACATGGTGTACATTACAGTTTACAGATAATCCGTCATACACTATGCTATTCCTTTGATTTTGCTACATTACCACTAAGGACTCTCCTCAGCTGGAAAGTGGAACAGGGGAATACATTTACCTTCTTGACTTGATTTTTATACATTTTTATGGATCATTTGTATTTGTGGGCTCAAATCTAGAATTTCAACCCATGAGATGTAGGGGCACCAGCAGTGGTGAGGTATTTCTGCTTTGAAGCCTGAGTTCCTTGTTTAGCACGGGGATTCAGATGTAATTACATGGACTTGTGAAGAAAGGCTGATTCTGGACCTGTTTCCTGTTTTTTATGCTGATTTCTATAGCAAGGCAGATTGAGACATTTGTAGAACATCTAATAGAACGATTTATGTTGGAAGGGACATCCAACAGTTACCTAGTTCAACCCCCTGCTCAAAGCAGTTCTAATCACATCAGGTTGCTCAAGGCTGTGTCTAGTCAACTCTTGAACACCTCCAAGGATGGAGATTTCACCTCTCTGGGGAACCTGCTCTAGTATATGACCATCCTTATCGTAAACATTTTTCTCCTAATGTCTAATCACAATTTTCTGTGTTCCAATTTAATGTCTGTTGCCTTTTGTCCAGGACCATCTGAGACATCCTAGAGTACCCCAGCAGGCTTCTGGCTTTCCCGTCACAATAACTTGGATCTCTAGTAGAGCATAAATATAGATATAGACATAGATATAAATATAGATATAGATAGATATAGGTAGATATAGGTATAGGTATAGGTATAGAGATAGAGATAGAGATAGATATATAGATATAGATATAGATAGATATAGATATAGATATATCTTGTGTGTGACAGCTGCCCTTGGATTTCTCAGATATCCAAAGGCAACTCAAATGACACTAGGCACCTGTGTTTAGAAGCAGAATTGAGCCCATGTTTGATGCAGCCACTTTGTCACCACAAACGTTACACCTTGGGAAACTGCAGTGCCTCAAAGAGCACTGAAGAGATGTAGGCCTGAACAGCCTCTTAAAAGAGTGTGTAGTATGTGTAAGAGCATTACGGCTTCTTCCTCTTTTGGAATCCTGTCAAGAGTCTCTGGAGTGATGCATGCTGAGGGCTGGAGAAAGGTGGTTTATTTTGGTTCACCGTAAAGGGTTTCAGGGCTGTTGCTTTATGTGCACATGAGTGTAGGCAATGGAGATGGCAGTCCTTTCAGGAAGCTTTAGAAGTCAAACATCTGAGCTAGTCACCGCGGATACCATCAACGGAGAGAAACAGATTTAGGGCATCATCTCTCTGAGCTATTTCAGATATCACCTCGTAGGGGCCCACATTTGGTCGGTGACCACTGCCCTTCGAGTCACTTTCTGCTCAGAGCAGCGTTGCTTGAAGCTGGGACACTCACACTAGGGGAAGGGTTGCATCTACCTGAGCTCTTTGGAAGCTGGTTCCCTCACTGTGGTATCGAGTGTCTGCTAATCAGCATCCCTGCAGCTGGAAATTCCTCAGGATAATGGGAGCTGAAGTCAGAATCTTTTTTCATTAGATCCCAGCCTACTCATACCCTGAGGGAGATGGGTACCAAATTACAGGGTGTGTTTGACTCTTAGATCTGGGGGCTGTTCGTATAAACAATAACAAGCTAAGCAGAAGTCACTCAAAGAGAGATGCGGTGAAATGTAATCTCTGTTCGGGTGTCTCGGAGAGCAGTCCCCTCTCTGCACTCAAGTGTCATTTGTCAAAGCTAGCACTTAGGTTTCACACCCAGCTCCCCTTTATTTACACTTTTAAAACACAAAGCCCGTCAACTTGAAAGGAGTTGTGGCAAGTAACCGAGAGCAGGTGATCATCCACTATCAGTCACGGAAAAACAGTGCAGCGGCACAGCTTTAACAGGCTGGGTAAAAGGCTAGGCTTCTGCACATTTGACCGAAGAGGCCACCTGTATTACAACAAATGGGAGGTGTTTCCTTAAAGAAAGCTGAGAAAAGTGGTTCTTGCCTCTCTTTGGCAGAAAATAACGTATCTAATTCATGGCTGCAAAAACTCACTACCTGAGAGTAGTCCTGTCTCACCCCACACTGAGTGCTCTGTCATGTGCTTGAAGAATAAGGAGTTTGAAGGTTTAAAAGACCAAGGAAATTATCTTCTATGACAAGTCCTAGAAGTGGAGTTAATGACATTTGACAAAGCCTTGAGAAGAGGCTGATATTCTACAGGCTAAATATGGGCTCCATTGCATTTGTAGACTCCTCTGTTAGGAACAGAGTGTACAGGAAAAATGGAGAGGGAGAGGATACCCGTCACAGTCTCACAGATACACTATTAGGCAACGATGCTGTGTTAACCATCTTTGCCCCAGAGGAATCATCCAACTGGACAATTCCTTCCATACTGAGAGCCAGAGAGCTGGCCAATTCCCCATTTCACTGTCTGGATACACCACACTGTTCTGATACCAGGAGACAATTACAGATATTAAACTAAATTCCTTTATGGTTTAAAATAAAGGATAAGCACAGTAACTTCACTTAAGGGCCTTTGTTATTGTTTTGGGCTTTTCCAGAGGTGCCAAGTAGGGTAAAGCTTTCTGGTTCTCTGGGAAGTAAAACTGACCGCATTTTTCATTTACTGCTTTGAGTAATTCCAGTTGCTAAACAGCTACTGAACTGTGCCCAAAGTGGATCTACTTGTGAAAGGCAAAAGTCTTTCTCAGGTGAAAAATATGTCTGGAATATAAGTGTTCCTAATATTATCTAACCCTTCGTATTCATTAGAGGTTGATGTTCAATTGTCTGCTGTTCTCTGCTGCCTCTTCCCAATTTAAGCACTTCCAAAGGCTTGTGTTAGTGATTACTGCAGGGTAGTTTAAATAGGTAGATAGACAGATGGATAGATAGACAGATAGATAATCTACCCCGTCAAATAATGTTGGCCTATCCTAGCATATATTGCACATCATTACATAGAAGTACAGCAACTTCATTTTTCTTGCATGTCACCTGGTCAGTGATCTTCCTTTGGGAGTGAAGAAAATAAACCATCCTGTTCTCTTTTTCTGCAAGAGTTGTAGTAGCAAAACTTCTGCCTCTCAGTTTATGTCTCATTTGTGACAGCTACACACAATTCATTTAGCCTAGCACAAGCGCAGGGTTCCAACGTACACATTTTGCCTTTGCAAGTTCAGTCCGAGCTCCACCAGATGCTACCCAAGAGCTGGCAGGTAGAGCAATCCTTACACTTTCCTTCCCTCTATCCTCCTGGGCCAGAACAACTCAAAGTTGCCTTAGTTTTCCAACCCTGGAGCAGTGAGCAGGTCAGAGCCACCAAGCCACCGCACATGGGATTTTTGCCTTTCCTTGTAGCCCTGAGTATTAGTTATTGCTGCCACTAGAAACCAGCTCTCACTTCAGGGTCAATGTAATTTAGGAATGGGTTTTCTGAGGCAAATCAGTGCTGTTTGTTTAACTGTACCATAGCCCGTTGGTGCAACTCCACAGAGTAATGTGTCATGTCTTGCTTGCCCCATCCAAGGATCAGGTAGTGCTTGTAGTAAGGTGGAGATGTGCATAATGCTTTGGGACAGCAGCATTTCAAATTCTTTGGCAAGAGAAATGTTGGCACTGCCCACTGGCCTTCTTAACACCCATGCGTCCACCATCTGTTCACCACATGCCAAATAATGTGTTAGAGAGCTGGCAGGAGTCTGCATTGCTCTTTGCCAGTCCATAGGGTTACACCTGAAGGTAGCATCAGGGTTGTAAAGGGAATTGTAAAGAATCCAGAAGAACCCCAGAATGCAATCCTTTGTCTTTGCAAATGCTTGAGCTACAGACAAGGTGGCGGGGTGCTTTCCGGTATTTTCTTTTTCTTTTTGCACACTGATATGAACCTTTACTTCGTGCCTGCAAGGCTTTTATAGCACGAGAAGACTGTCTCCTGGGCTTGGTGTGGGAGCTGTCTGCTTCCTTGAAACTATAAAAAGTGAAGCATTAATGTGCTAACTACGTTTAGGAAGGGAAGTGTTGAGATCTGAACGCAGCTGGGAAAACAGCCATCATAAATTAGCATTTACCATCACAGATAGATCCAGTCGAACAACAGGGTCATCCTGGAGGAACCACAAAGCACTGCTAAAAAGTTGAAGTCTGCTGTACCTGAAAAGATTGGCTAGCTGGTGTAATTTTTTATAAATCACCCAGCTTCTCTTCCTCTGTTTTATGATGACTGTTAATCAACCTTTCCTCTAGTAGGAGAACCAAATGACCGGTTTGCATTTTCAGGTTTCAGGTCTTTGCTGACGTTGTGTTGGACAGTGACACTTGGGTATCACTTGCTGCCCGTTGCTAGCGCTCGGGCTGTCAGGAGCAGGGTGCGAACCCATGCATTGCAGCATCCAGAAGCAGGTGTTGGTTGTGCCATTACAGCGGATGATGTGTTGTTAACTGCGGGGCTAGCAGTGGCTGTGGGTTGTCTTGACAGCTTCGGAGAGTTCCTGGTACTTTTGACTAGTCCTTAATGAAATGCCTTTGATTAATAGATTCAGAAAGAAACCATGAAAGTGTCCTCTGTGTCGAAAGAAACCTACCATTGTCTGCTGAAATGACGGAAGTTACTCATGGGAAGGAGGCACTGCTGGTATATAAGAAGTAACGAAAGGTGACATCTTCAGAAAAGACAGGCTTGGACATGCATTTCACAAAGCAGTTTTGCCACCTGAAAAGATGCTTAAACAGAGTTTGGGCCCCAAGCTCAAAGGAGAAATTCAGGAAAGCTCTACTGACCTGTTTTAGCACCTGAGACAAACTCTTGCCTCCTCTGTGGGGCAGAAAGTCCCCTTAAAAACCTAAGATTTTGCCACAAGCATGCTCAGGGTGCGCAGAGTGCATGGCCACTTTCTCTTGACCGGGATTTGAGAAACCTGCCTGTATCTGAGTTGTCTGAGACCACTTTCCAAGCTGTGCTGAGGTGATGGCTTGAATTGCCTTGGATCAAGTCAACAGAGTATGTTAGGGTGAACTTTTCAGCAGTAGCTTAACACTTGCAGCACTTGCTAGGAAAGCAAGAGAACCTGGTGACAAGGATAGCTCAGCGGCTGAGGCTGTGAACCCACTGTTCCCACAAAAAATTTCTAAGCTGCAAGTCCCTTTTTCTCAGGGGAATCATTTTTGGAGAAGTGCTTTGGCTCCTGAAGGAAGCAATTTCAGGTATGGTATTGCATGCCCATTGATCAGGTTAAGCAACATATACTTACGCCCTGCCTGAATGCTAGCCTCTCCTCTGCTCGGAAGGGCCCTCACATACCTTGCTCAGCTTCATGAATTTCACTCCAAACATAAGACTGCCTGGTACTCGCACTGCTTTGCTGCTGTGCAATGCCTAAGTCCATTCATTAAAAGCCTGCCTGAATGTGCTGGTTTAAAAGTAAACCGGCAGGAGAAATGAACCCAACTCAAAAGAGTTTAGAAGTCAGAACTACAATTT
>JAVJGI010000014.1:4474157-4563500 GCA_035590275.1 Ibycter americanus | reverse complement strand
TAGAATACACAGTTCCAGTTACACCCACACAGTGATAAACTGGTCCCAGCCACTGTAACTAGGACACTGAAGAAAGGAAGAAACCCATGAAGCCAGCTGCATCAGCTGTAATCTCCAGAGCAATGATGAGCTGGGGGATGCTGTGAACTTGTAGACTCTAAACACATTATGATAGCTCTGGTTTATGCCCAGCTAGTGGTGATTATCATGTGCTTTCTGTCGTTTTCTCCTCCTGCTTCCATTCAGATGTTTTTTTTAAGCAAGAATGTAGCTCTGGATTAGGATGCACTTTTTGCAGAGTATTTCTGTAATGACTAGCACTGCAGAGCTCTGCTTCTGCACTAGAGACTGAGGATTCCTGTAATTCAAATACATGATCACTATTATGTATGACTGTATTATTTTGAACTTGCAAACACATGCTGAGCACAGAGAAAGATGTGAGAGCTATTCCTTTCCCAGGCAGCCAGTAATCTAATTTAGCCAGGATACAACCAGTAAGAAGCTTGTTTAGGCAAAATCAAAACAGAGCATGTGGGATAGAAAGAGCAAAGAGAACATTAATAGCTAACGCGATCACAGGGGGTTGACAGTCACATTGCTATTCTTCCTTACGTTTGTGTTTTGTTTCCCTTTGATTCCTTACAGTGGGGCCAAAAGCTGCAACTCTTTTGTTGAATAGGTAAAATTGGTCTCTACAAAGCACTAGAGTAAAACCTATTTATTCCCCAAATGCACTTGAAATAAATTGAGTGCTGGTCCTCAACTCAGAGCAGAACATCGTTACTCCTCTAAACCTTCATCAGCACAAACATTCACAGCAACCATAACTTGTGTTTTGTGCAGAACTACTGAGCCATTCCTTTAGTCTTTGTTTCACCAGAGTTTAGACTAGCTCTGGAAGGGTAAAACCTGATTTTCTCAAAGGTAAGGCTAACGCTTTGTTAGCTTTACCTTTTGAGCATCTGCATTTTAAACCCTCCCCATCCAAACTCTCCCAGTAATACATCCAAAAGCATCACAGGACAAGACAGACTGTCCCCACAAAAAGAGATAATGTTGCCTGGTGAATGGCACAGAAAGTGAAAGATAAGACCTGGATGAGGTGAGAGGCACAATTATTTGTATCATCAGTGCATTTTCTGCTTTCATTGGCAATGGAAATACTCCTCAAAGACAATGGGGTTTTATTGTTATTCCTCTTTCTAATTTTGCTTTGCCTGGTAGTTTCTCACAGAGGCTCTTCCCACTGCAGGCAGTGACAAAAAGTCTCATGATCTTTGGCAGAAGCAACCCTTGAGTTTGTCTTGTACGCTCTCCCAGATTTACCCTAATAAGGCTCCTTAGGCTCACGTCCTCCTGACTGCCCACATGCCTGGGACTCCTGATGTGCATCACAGTCCACAGGATGCTCTCTGCATAGGAACGGGTCCATCCCTACCCATGGCCTGCCTGTTCCAGCCTGACACTTGACATGCAGTACCTGTCAGAATCAGCTTAAACACGTAATAACACCTCTGGCTGAAGGTTATTTGCATTCTATTGTTGATGTTAGCATGACGGATTTTTGTTGCAGCATCCATAACTCTGTAGAAATGCTCGATTATTCAATCTCAGCGAGCTGAGACACTGCCCATTAAATCAGCCAACACAACTGTGGGGCCATGAAAAGTCACAGCTAATTTGAAATTTTAATAGCTCTCAGCTGATCTTGTTTACTGCAGAAGCAGTCTCTCAAAACCAGCCCTTTGCTTCTGTACAAAACTCTAATCCTTGACACCTTGTTGGCGCTGCATGGTAGTGGGTGAGGGACTTGGAAGCCAGACTGCTTGGGACTTGAAAGAGGAACAAGACTGCTGTGGATTTGTGAGCACTTTGCAGCCAGCAAGTGCAGCGGCAACCCAAAGAATGCAGGGACAGTAGCCCCATTGCAGCTGAAGAGTAATTATTTTGTAGGATAGTAATGGCTGTGAGTGTGACAATTGGTTTTTGTTCTGGGGAGGAAAAATGTCATGCTTATCTCATCATAGTTTAAAAGTAAGCCAAGAGATCTGCCTCTCCTAATAAGCAGTGGTGTTCCATATGCACACAGTTTTTTCCTATCAGGCAGTGGCTGGTTGTGTCCCTGAGGACCTTAATCAATTTCTAGCAAAGGAGGCTTTCGGGGAAGCTGGAGAATCTGGACGTGAAGGTTTACGGGTGAGGAAGACAGTCACAAAACCCCTTGAGTTACTCGTTGCCTGTCCCATCCTGCGTGCTCAGGTGGAAAGGAACATGTCTCATTTAACCAACCACCTGACACATGTGGTGCTTACCATACCAACCATGTTTCTCTTATAACACACCTGGAACAGGTTCGGTTTATTGGTTGGATTTTTGGAGAAGAAAAAGACGTTGGCCTTGGGTCCTGCAACGCCTTCTGGGGTAAATAGCAGAGATAGTGATCCTTATGCCCACCTGAAGCTCTGGTGGGCAGGTAAAGCAAGACACAGTCCTGAGTCCTCCACACTGACCTCAGTAGCTCCGGATTTTCAAGATTTCTGGTTGCTTTGGGTGGCTGTATTTTTTTGCATGCTATTTAAACACCTGAAAGGGCACAATTTTCAGAAAGTGATGGGTCACAAGGAGTGTTTGGAAGCCAGGTAATTTTAGGTCACCTTAAATTTGGCATCCAGGTGACTATTTGTAGAAGGCAATTATGATATTGAGTATCGCATGAAATGCCTGAGTAAAGCCAGCATTCAGATCTAGTGTCATTATCCAGTGTAGCTGTCCTAGTTGCTACAGTGAGAGTGTTTAGAGTCGGTTAATATCAAGCGTTTTCCAGCTGGTATTAAGCAAGTGTCATGCTTGTTCGGCCCAGGTCCTGCTCCAAGTGAGCACAGATAGCTATAGAGTTCAATCCCTTCCTTAAAGCAATGCTTGCATGGAGAGCAGGCTGAGAATGCATTGCAGATACAAGTCTTTAATGAGAACTGTTGTTATTTCATTGGGTTGTGCTGGCACTTCAGAGCCCTTTGGGACTGGAACAGATGTTTTGTGAACAGAAAATAAAATACAGTCTCTGCTCCCAGAGAGTTTACAGTCCAAGGTAGTGTTTTGAAGAGCTCAGGAATGGGATTGGTGGGTTTGCAATCTTTAAAATGAGGCAGAGTGTCTTTCTAAGAACAGTAGCCCAACTCCACCCACAAGATACAGGTTAGAAGCAGTAATCCTAAAGTAAAACTCACTGTCTAGTGATATACAGAGTACAGACTATCTGATCAAAGTGGACTTGGTCCCCTAAAAAATATTGGCTGAATAAATTGGAGCTGCTTTATCCTCAGTGGCAGAAAAGGAACATTTTCTGCTGAGCCGAGTTCTTTCTCTTTCATGTCTGTCCCTCTCTGAAGGGATTGAGACAGGAGTCACTAGATGAGCTCCAGAGGTCCCATCTAGTCTTTCTTACTTCATGATTACATGAGTCTTAGAGAAAGATGCAAACCGTTGATCAGATTACTTACCAGATGTGGCAATGTCTTGCCAATGGCTCCCTTTTCACAAAGGCAGTGATTTGATTCACTCCATAACTCTGAGATTGCAAAAGGTATTTAGTTCATGGCTTTGTACAAAGAAGGTGTGACAAAAGAGTTTTATTTTTGGCAGGACTGCCAAAAGGACACATGTGTATATATAGGATGCATAAAATGTTTCAAAGATGTAAAAATTCTCATTACATGGAAATAATAAGGAACACGAGAGATGGCTTAAAACTTGGCTCAGTGACTGATCTCTGAATTAATTTGTTAATTGAAAGGCATCCATGAGTGAAGCTGTTTCTGATGGGATCCCTTGGAACTGGTTGTTGTATCCGACCCTATTCAGCATTTTCATCATTGTCTTAGAATGCAGTTTAAATCTCTCCTGGTAAAATCTTCAAGTCACCTGAAGCTTGATATGATGGTAAATAGGATATACAGATCATTTTGATACAGAGTGATCTGACTCACATCACTACAAGGTCACAATCAAACAAAATGTGTCTTAATGCAGCAAAATGCAAGATAATACCCCTGGGAGCAAAGAAAGCATGTTATACTTATGGGTTGGGAGACTCTTGAAAAGCAATGACTCAGAACAGGATTTAGAGGTCACAGGAGATAATTGTCTCAACATGAGTTCTCAGTGCAAGGCTGTTGCTAAAAGGCTACTGTGAACCTTAGAAGTGCAAAAACCCAAAAGTTGGGAAATTGTCTGTCTTCTGTACCCAATATTGCTGCCACAGTTCTGTGTCCAGTGTTGGTGCCCTCACATAACAAAAAGTGTGAAATTACTGGAAAGAAATCAAAGGATGCCACACAATTGAAAAAAAAAAAAAAAAAAGTCCAGTGACTGGAAAATAAACTTTGCAATGGGAAGTTTAATCTTCCTCAGCTGTTCAGAGAAAAGTTTTGGAATGCATTGTTGCTCTTTGTGGAGGGACTTGCATATAGAAAAGACATCTGAGCGTGCAGGGCAGAAGAAAATATCGGTAACCTTGCAGGCAAACGCAAAACAAGTTCCACTGGTGGGATACTGGAGTTAGACAAATTCAACCTTGAAAAAAGACGCAGTTTCCTAGCAGTAATTAAGCATTTGAATAGCTTACCGGAAGAAGTGAGGCACTCACTGTAATCAGCTGTCTTTGATATATGAGATATCTTTCTAAAAGACAGGCTTTAATCCAGTTCTGGGGGGAAAAGAAATGAACAGCCTGTGTATATAAGAGGTCAGACAAGCTGATCATAGTAGCCTCTTTGACCTTAAAGTACATGAATTGCTGTAATCCCTCTACGCAAGGCTTTAAACCTTGCATGCAGATAATTCAGCAACACATTTGTTCTATGAAGTTCCATGGTGATATTACAGCCATATGTAGAATAAGGGAGCTGCCACTTTTTAAAACAAAGAGCTGTATAAATGTGTCCATAACGAAGAACTTCCTGTGCTGCATATCAGTGCTCTGGGAGCTACCAGAGTTAGGAATCCATGCATAGACCATGGCTCTCTGTGGCTTTGTTGCTGCAGAACGTGGAATGCAGAAGCCACTGATCCCATGTTCACCTCCGTCTGTTACCTTTCTCTGAAAACTTTGCAGCAAGTTCTAAGGAAAATTCGCCATTATGCTTTATAAATTTCCAAAGTGTTTTGTGTTATGCCTTCATATTGTTCTATGAGATCATACCTTGCTATATTTTCCTTTGCTGCTGGTGCTGGCTTCCCACATTTGTTTTTGTCTATTTGGACCATTAAAGCATAGGTTTTGTTTTGCTCTGATTTTATTTTGCATTAATCCATGCAGCTGCTGGAACGCCTTGCTCTTCGTGGGTCAGGAGCTTCTTGCAAATGTCACTTTATCCTCACTCTTCTGATGGATCCAGTGAAAGATCTCAGGGCATGAGAAGTCATAGCTGTGTACAGTTTCATTGTATCTCCTTACAATTCACTTTAGGGCATCACTTGGACCACCTGCGGACCATACAATAAAAGAAAAACCTCAAGAAAGCAATATTCAGATGGAGAAATCACTATTTATGATCTGGTTGGTAGCTTAACTCTTGGCAGTTCTACATGGCTCAGACAAAAAATGGCCTTTATGTTTTCTAAGCTAAAGTAATGCTTTGCCCTGGAACTGGTATTGGTATTAGAGGGAGCTGAGTAGCTAAACCCTGTTTCAGATCTTGAGGACCTTAATGACTTTCAGATGTCAGTGACAAACCTCTCTGGTGTAATCACCCTCAACTTACTCCATAGAGGCCTGAAGCACATTAGTTGAAAGCCTTATCTGCAGATTTGTCCTCGGCATTCCCACCTATACGAAGCATTGTCCAGTGCATCTGTTCTTCAAACATTTATCTACGGTTTCCTGCAAAGACAACATTTCCTTGCTGTCTTGCAGCTTCAGGTCCCAAAACACATTTCTGATGCCTGGAATAGACAGGATAATGAAGAGGTATGGTACAGCTGGTTTGCCATTCTCTCAGCAGAGTGTCTGTAGCCTTAGAAAACATTATTAATGTGTGGGAGAAAATGACATCATTTTATCTTGCTTGAAATGGTAGTCGATATAGTAACAGGGCTGGTTTATTTCTTTTCCGTTTCTTTTTTTTTCTTCTAGTAGGTAGCTATGGATAAGCGTATTACATCTATGTGGGTCTTTATTCTGTAAACAGTCTCTCAAACTGCATCTGAGATTTGACCTTCCAGAATCCTAGTGGCCTAATCGTCTGCAGCAAGTCATTTTTTTAATGGGCAAATAAAACGTAATTAGTTCTTTTTCATTATCACTAGTCATCAAGAGAAAAGGCAGATGGGTAGGTTTTGTGCCTGAGCTGAAAATTTTTGTGGCAATTTTGCAAGGAGTTATAAAGATGGAGAGATATCAGAACAGACAGAGGTAAAGATAATGGATGGGAATTTCAAAAGCATTTTTGCTAGTCTAATGCTGCTCCCATTATCATTAACGGCAGGTGCCGAGCACTTGTGAAAATGACTCAGTGTGTGTGTGTGTGTGTGTGCATGTCTACGTGGAGCAGATACTCATTGCACTTTGACTCACACGTAGACTGGAAGCTCTGGGAACGCAGAACAGGCTTTTTGTTCAGTGTTCTGTGTGTGAGTAACCACATGAAATGATATTGCCAGTGATGTTTTATGGCACTAAAATCTTCCAAGAACAGAACAGGTATAACTCAACAGAATCCGAGCCCATGACATGTAAGCCATTGTAAGTACTAGAGCAATAATAGCAGATCAGATTCTCATCCTATTTATATTGCAGTAAATTCAAAGTAATGCCGATAAGATTAGTGAAAGGACTTCTAATTCATACTGGTATAACTGGGATGAAACTGAAGCTCACAATCTGTAAGGACAAACTGCCTTGTTTTAAGTTACTGTTTCTTTGAAATAAAAAATACATTATTCTGACAACTCCAAATCTCATCCCGCTTCACGAGAGACCTACCTCTCAGGAGAGTGTTGCTCTCCAAGCACGTTCATTTCTTGCCTCTATGCTGAAATCATTAGTAGGATGCTAGCTGTAAAGGTGGTTTCTCTGATATATAGAGCTCCCAGCAACTACACTGAGACCAACCACTCATTCCACATAGGTCTTTGAACAGCCATCACATGGTAATAATTTTCATTCACTGTCAAACTGTCTTGCTGGAACTGATGAGTTGGAAGTGAAGGGCTCCATATCCCATTACCCCAGAACAAAAACATCCAGTTCCCTTATCTGATTTAAAGATCCATCTCTACTACATGCTAACAACTTTTATTTCTAAATGTGATGCTTCATCAAACCTCTTCTGAGCTTTTTTTGTATTTCCTTTCCTGTCACCGCTTTTTTACTAACCTGTTTGCAATGAACAGTGGCATCTCGAAATGAACTGGGGAATGCGGCTATGGTGGTGGGAGGGGAAGTAGTACTGTCTGTGCGGTTGATGACAGATATGCAAACCCTCATTTTACTAGAGTACGCTTGGCAAGCTTTTCTCATGTGTGTCCGACGCTATTATTGTTGTTATTATTAATTTAGTGGTGCTGAAAGTACAAGATTTATAGCCTGAGAATTTGAGGTCATCTGTTACTCTGTTAGTCTGCACGGAATAGATGTGACAAAAGGCCAAAAGAGATCACACTTTCCCAGCAAAATCTCCCTTACTTTCTCACCTATCTAGCCAGAGTGTTTAGTGGGTTGCATGTATAGATGTCTCAGTAGCCATGGTAGATACCAAGGCTTTATTTACTATTTAGTCCTGCCGAATGTGCCTCTAATAGCTTTGGTGTGATGCAATGTGCCTGTGATTTGCACAGGGAGCAGGACCAGTGTACAAAAGTTATTTATATATTGACAGGAAAAAAAACACCTTTTGGGGCTCTAGAGTTATCTGAGTGACTGAGATGTGAAATGGCATATCCCAGAATTAACTTCAAAGATGCTTTATTTTAGGGTCTAATCTCATATGTATGTGTGGTTTTTCATATATTACTTATTAATGCATGTTGATGTCACATATTAATGCATATTTGAGGTTCTTTATTGAGGGTATAAGGGAACATGCCTTACTCTATATAGGTGTAAATTCACATTTCTCTGTTGTGTGCACTGGAATGAGATCTTGCACCCTGAAGTCTACAACACACTATGTTACTATTGCTCTAAAATCTTTCTTACCCTTCTGCAGATGGCCTGGTGGACTGCATGGACCCAGACTGCTGCTTGCAGCCACTGTGTCATGTCAATGCGCTGTGCCTGGGCTCCCCGGACCCCCTGGACATCATCCAGGAGACACAAGCCCCCATCTCCCAGCAGAGCTTGCATTCGTTCTATGATCGGATCAAGTTCCTGATCGGCAAGGACAGCACTCACGTCATCCCTGGAGACAATCCTTTTGAAGGAGGGTAGGTGAATTTTGGTTTTGATTCAGTAAGAGGTAAAGCATAAGCCACGTGGCCATTTTAAGACATGGAATGGCAGCAAGATGCAGAACGTGGAAATTGTCTAAGGAAAGTAGATATCTGAAGAATTTTGTGGCTGATGTAATTCTGCTGACTGTCTCCTCATCTGCAATGTCCTGCCAGCCGGTAAGACAAGGTACTTCTCTCCCAACACATACTGGCAGTTGCATCTTTCCTGCCTTCTCTTATTTCAAGAAGTGAAAGCCATCTGTTCAGCAGGGTGCTTCTAGTTCAAGTGACTGACATTTTCCAGAAGTATCTTGTAAACAGCAATGTCAGACCTTCTTCCAATGATGGAGCCAAAAGAGAGGGAAACTAGAACGTATTTACAATCCATAGTGTGACTATTAGAGACTTCCAAAGATCTGAAGAACATCTTACAGCCCAGGGAGGGCTGTTAGAGTGATTTCCAATATAAACAATCAACTTGAATATAGGTTGGGTTTAATACTTAGACATTCTTTATCACTGGAATCATCATCAAGAGACAGGAACTGGCAAAGCAATCTTACACGGTTCACTTCTGTGACTGCATCTCAGCCATTTGTTTAAGTACATGCCTGGCTGTGAGGGGAGGTCATCCCTGTAAAATCATGCACTTGCAACAGGACACTATAATACATACCCTGCGGTGTCAGATTCTTAGATCATTCAGTGTCTGCCCTGAATGTTGCCTTTCAGAAGTGGTGACCCTGAGCCAAGAGGTGGTTCTCAACGCTTAGGTTTGGACTCTGTTGAATTCCACTCAGTCATTAACTGCTTACTTTCAGCTTTCCCAGACACAGCAGTGAATAGGTTGGCACTGAATATATACAACCCTCGTGTCTGTGTGGGTGTTTATTTCAGCACTTGCCTCTCAACAAGCCTCTCAGGCCCTTCTGGGTCTGACCTAATGTGCTTCCATTAAAGGACATTGGCAGCATTCCTTGGGTACCACCTCCCATATATTGCCATCTCCGGTGGTCTACAGGCTGACCTCAGACATGAACCACTTCAAAGAACACCAGTGTCAGGGAGTTAGCCTGATGTGATGGTTTCCCTGATTTGTCTGGCTGCCAAGCCCTTCAGGGTCCAAAAAAGCTGACAACTGTGATTCACATTAAGGCCAAACACTCGTTATGTTGCAAACTGCTGTAATTCATCAGCATTCTGAAGATTGCAGGTTCTGGGTACTGCACAGTCCAAATGCTGAACTAAATGTTAGTAGAGTGAATTCTCTGCTGTCAGTTGTAGTGATTTGTTGCTGTAAAATCAGGTTTTGGAATATAAAATAGATTATACTCACAATTTCATTTTTCTGATATATTTAGAGTTGCCGTTCCTCAGCTGAGCTTGCAGTCAGAAGCTTTCCACAGAAGACTCTGGTATCAGGTCCATGTGTATCAATTCTGATAAGTAGAGAGTTTTGGTAGACACGTGTCTGTGTTTAATGAACTTTTCCATACAACTAAAGAGCTACAGGAGTCTTCATACATATGTGATAAAAAAAAAAAATTTAAAATTGCAGCTTCTCTTTAAAGGCTGCTTGCATTCAGCAGCACACAGAGGTGGGGAAAATAATGGGAATTTCTTATTTGTACAGTGAATTTGCTTCTGAGAGTGCCGGCAGAGGACCAGCAAAAGACTGTGTCATTTAGGGTCACATAAACTGCTACAGGAGTTACATGTGTTTCATAGATCTGATGATAGGTCTCTACGTAGGAAGGAATTACTAACCATCTGTAGACATTCTGCTAAAGAAAGATTTGGGATTCAAAAGGAGCACGTGCTAGCAGAAATGTTTATCTGGCATATAGATTACTAGAGTGAAGGAATGCAAAGATTCAAATCAATAGGAAGGGTTTTAATGATTGCTTTTCATTAACTGCAGTAGAACTAATAAATGGGGCTCTTTGTTCCGTTTAAGTTAACATGAAGAATTATACAGAGATAGCGATGATTTATGAGGTTGCCATTCTTAAAATATCAGCATAGGGTGTGTATCACTAAATATGGTCTACAGACATGTCACCTCAAGCTGTGGTTGTATTGCATCTCTCAAGTTAAATATCTTGACTCATGACGAGAACAGCTGCAAATAACAGTGAAGGACCTCAACAGAAGGTATATTTCCCCCTGAGACAGCACCACAGCACAAGGTCCAGGCTTACCGGTCTGTTGTGTTGCTAAAAAGCCATTACGCTTTAAAAGACATCATGTGTTCCTGTTAGTTCTTAAAGATCCTATAGACCTGGATAAACTCAACCATCGCAAGTGTTTTCTGCTTACTTCTCTTTGTAGTTTCAGCTGTCTGTTTTCAGCCCCTAGAAAGCTGAACTTCTAAACAGCTGTCCCTACTCACCCTGGAGGTGGCAGTGCATCAGCAGTGGTCAGACAGTGGCTGCTCCATGGAGGAGCATGGGCTGGGACCATCTGGGACCCAGTCAGTCTGGGCAGATGAGACTGGCTGTATCTGCACGTGTGGATATGCCCTTTCTTCAGCAGCATTCTCGCTGTTGAATCTCCTCCAGTCGCTTTTACGACAGACAGGTGATAAGATCCTTCTTATCCATGGAACTCCTCAGTATCTCTATGAAGGTCACAGCAGCAGCTGGGGGCAAGGTGAACCATTTTCATCTCCCCTTCCAGCTGCTGGCTTAACAGCTTGTCCAACAGGAGGGAGGGCAGGAAATCTTTTTGTTCTGAGGGAGGGCTCCAGCACCCTGCCTTAGGACAACCCTCTCCCTTCCATTGCTGCTGCTGCAAGTCATTAAGCTGTCTCCTTCTTGGTGTAGATCAAGACTGTAGATTGCTGGACATGGAACTCATGGGGTAGGACTGGAGCTGGATCCATTCCACTTGCTTTGAGCAGTCCCCCATGAGCAGGCAACACAGATGTGATGGAGACCTCTGTGTCCTGCATGTCTGATGTCCTGCAGAGACACCTGTGACACAGGCACACTCATCATTCAGGTCAGCAGCCTACTCCTCAGGTCTTTACCAGGTCATGGCTGGCTGATGATCACCCCTGGGAGAACCACAGCACATTTGCATTCCTCTATGGCCTATGCAGAAGTGGCAGCAGTGTGAAGGAGAGGACTGAATGTCTACGCAATGTATTTCCTGAGCTTCAGAAACACAGCTTAGCTACTCTTTAGAGAGAACAGCAGTGCAGATCACCTAATGGATACAAATAAATGAATGCCTCGTGACAGCTAGCCTTTGAGTGAATTTATTATTGAATTACACTCCAGCTTTTTAAGAACAAGCTGAGCTGACAAGCTCTCTCACCACTGCAGAAGAAAAAGAAAGACAATGATAAATTACCCTGATGGGTAAAGGTAAAGACCTTGTCTCCTGCAAAATACCAGCAATTATATATTATTCATGTTTGGGAAGAAAAAATAATCATTGCCCATATTGAAATGAGTGTTTATGATGATAAAGCAAGTAGCTAAATTAAATTCTGAATGCACAGAATGTCTTTTCACATCATTTTGATGAACAGATAACAAGTACTCTTCTGCTACTTGATCGTTCTTGTATTGATTTTGAAACCACTTACTCTTGCTGTTTGCTTTGTATTTTTAAGCCATTCTTAGTTGTCCATCACCATAAGGAGCAAGCACAAGATGCAGTGGTGTTAAGTTGTTGACTTTCAAGTAGGACACCTGATATATTTGTTCTCTCTTGAGGGACAGTGTCAGAAAATTGCAATAACTTTAGCAAGGCTAAAGTCCTGATCCATAGGGTCTTCTATGTTAAATGTTGTCATAGGATTAAAGTACCTCAGAAAACCGTGTGCAGAATTGGCATTTTTGTAAACAATATTTGAAAAGAAATCAGGTCATTTTTAAGTAGGTATGGTTTATCCCCCTTCTTTTGGGGGGCAGGTTGTATATATCTACTTGCTGCCAGCACTATTAACCCATCTCAATTACATGGGCAGTTAGAAATAACCAGCTGAGTTATAAAGACACATCAAAGAGCAGGATCTGCAATCAGCTGCAAGACTGGTCCCTTATTGCCCTCAGGTCAGTAGTCTAAATACAAAAAAATAGGTTTTGTGGTTGAAAATTCTGCTTGGAATGAAACTCACGCATTTCTTTTTCCACTACTAAGTGACAAGGTACCTGTAAACATGTCACTCAACCTCCTGGTGTCCCCAGGTGGTAGAGCCAGGCTCTACCACAGACCTTACTGATCCAGCTGGGGAAGGTTACACAAGCAGTTAGATGCTAAGATAGACAGGTATGCTATAAATGCACGTGTGCACTATTTTACTATAAATAAATAAATGGATGGGTTTTATTGTCAGAGTTAAACTGCATCGATCCCAAGCCCCATCAGAACCAAAATTGTGAGTATTGATCATGGCCAAAGAACAACTAAGAAAATAATGGAGGATTAGAATGGCTTTCAAAAAGTTTTGGTAGTCCATCCAGCTCAGTTCTGAGTGATTTTGAAGCATATTAGGATGATGTCTGAGCATCCTTGAGGGAACACGTTCAAAGCATCTTCTCTTTTCCTTTCACCCATTTCTTCCCACGCCTGGAGGGAGGGCTGTGGGTCCACATCAGCAGATCTTCCTGAGGTTCCTTCACAGGGAAACCAAAGGGCTCTGTCTTTTCTGTACTTTTTCCTCAAGAAAAGTGTGATTTTTATACAGTGAAGTAAGAAACACTTCTTTTCTAGCCAAAGTTAGAAGTCAAAAAACCCAAACTCATCAGATGTGGCTTTCTGCTGATGATTTCTCCCAAGTTAGCTGGTCCAGCCCATGGCTCTGGCCAGGCTCCAGCAGTTTGCGGCTCCGTTGGGCTGGCAGCAAAATGCTGTGGGTCAGGTGCCCCCACTGAACTGCAGGTACCGTGGAGATGATGCAGGAGCCTGTGGAGCACAGCAGCTCCGTGGGTTAGGACATCTGTGAACACCACATCTGTTTAAGACTGTGTTTTAGATATTAGACACCATCCAGCATTTCTTGGAGTGAGCACGCATGGCACAGCATGGTACCTACACTGATGGGAATGGGGTTGTATTTTTCCATACTTTGAATCAAGCTAACACAGCACCTTTTCAAACCCTCTCCTTTCCAGCATTACTGTCCTCCAAAGGCATCATTCTGCTTTTGTTGCTTTCTGCTTAAATGAACTTCTTATTAGCTAAAAATCAACTTTTCGAAATATAGGAGAATAACGAGGGATTTTCAAAGAATTAATGTTTCTTCTTTTGGTGATTATTCCTTTTAAGCAGAGAAAAGCAAAATTTTAAAACTTAATCTTTTCAGTGTACGGGGCATATATATATATCTATATGTTTTCAATGTTTGCCTTTTTTCTTTTCACTTTAAATTATATAGTATGTCATTATTTCAGCTTAAAGTGATTTTTTTGTTGAGCACGGCATTATTTCCATATAATAAACTAATGCCATGTATGCAGCTACTTGCTTCTGCTTTGTGGAATCCGTACCCACAGGACTCTATGAAAGCAAAGTTCCTATCCATTTTTATGTGGTTGGGTTTTTTTTCCATAACATAGGTAGTGTAATCATAATGTAATTATATTCCTCTTTCACAAGTGGCAGTAGAAGGAAGTACTGTGTACAGTCATTAGAGAAACTAGGGTGCAGTTTTTAACAAATATTAAAAAACATTGGGTATTTATTACCAAACACAAACTCTTGAGTAGGACCTTCCTAGTATGGTTTGAGCATGCTTCTAGGATCAGGCAAGGCAGCTGATATAAACGCTGCGCCATCCTGTACCTGGGATTGGGATTAAAAGATTTCAGGTAATACCTGTGTATGTAGGAGTGTGCAGAAAGCAAAACTCAAGCCTGCAAAACTTGCAAGCAGAAAACCAAAACTCCTAACGAGTTAAGTACCTCCCAGATTACACAGGTGCTGACGTGCACATTTGGTTTGAGAGTCTAAGCTACGGTGTAGATGCTGATGCATTCTCTTGGAGCTGGCATGTAGATATTTGATTAATATTTATTCAATATTCGAGATTCATTCCTCTGAAAAAAAAGCAGCCTGCACCTGTTGTTTTACATTACTCATTGATGGCCGTGTCTGGCGTGATAACTATGAGCTGAATCAGTAGCTTCATTTGATATAGCAACATCACTAGAAACTGCATGTCCTGTTCAATGGAGAGGTTTGATTATTTCATTACTGCGTGAGGCTTCTTCAAATTAAATACTGGCTCACTGTTGTAGTGATTCTCCTGTGGGACCCCGGCACGTTCATTCTGCAAAAAGCTGGAGCATTCTGCCCCAAGCTCTTTGCTGCCTCACCTCTGCAGAGGTTTGCTGACCCCAGACCAGAACACAGAGCTTGAGCACCCCTTGGCCAGCTCAGCACAAAACCTCCTTTCCCATTTCAAATTGCAGGGGAAACAGGTGTGAGCTGAACCTGTTGGCTTTGCATGGGTGCGGTAATGTTCTGCCTTGCCAGATCAGCTTTGGGGCAGCTGCCTCTAGCTGTTGGATGCTAACAGCTCAGTCCAAGTACAGTTTTCAACGATTTCAATATATCAGGAGGAGTCTGTCCTTTGAGTGTGACATTTACTTGCTAAATTGGTTAAAACTTCCAACATAAAAAAGCAGTTTTAAAATCAAAATCATAAAATCTTAGATATTTTATTGAACTTTTTTTTCTCTAATTTCTCTGGATCATTACAAAGCTATCAAACACCTTATACATAGTTAAAGAACTTTCCCTATGATCATCAAAAAGAGAGCTCATTTTATAATTATTCTGGAAATACTGTATTTTTCCTTCTGTTCTGCTCAATTTCGCTTTCATGGTGCCTGCAATTCATGGAAGGAATTGCTTTTATTTTGAGTCTTCTGCAGAGCTGAATATGTGGCCACAGCTTACAAAATAAATACCGGACATAAAATACTATAATAATACAGAACTGATAAGTTCTGAAGACATTTTTTGTGAAGACTTGACATGAATACATTATTCATCTCTGAAAGTTATTGCACCATAAAGTCTTTACCTCTCATAGAAATAATGGTTATAGGATCACTTCTGAAAAATTATGAAATGAGTGTAATTCGGTATTATGTGGGAAAATTATCTTGTACCTTACGAGCTACTAAATGCTTGACTTGAACTTTACAGACCTAAAAAAATAGGAGTGTGATTCTGTTTCTTTGAGATCTTGTGCAAAGCAAGAGAGTCTTTCTTTGGTTGTACTGGAGTAAAGGAGAGAAACATCAACTTTTAAAGCATTGCTTAGTCAACCACATTGCAAAGAGAAGGGTTCTTCACTGAAACTTTGCAGTAAAGCACAGCCCAACTTTATATGTGTTGCATTTCCTGTAAAACTATTCTAAAATACTTTCACCTAAATTGTATAATTGGAGCCAGTTTTGTAATTTCAGAGACCAGCATCAGTGTCTTTCCTGCTTTATTTCCTATTTGCTGAGCAGCCTTCCTGTTTCCCGTATTCTCCCGCCTTCGCATTATAGCCCATCTGAGAAATCTCAGGATGTAAAAACAATCAGTCAATGAGGCATAGAGACCCAGGATGTTTTGGATGGCAGAAGTGGCATTGCTTTCCAACGGTGGCCAGATTGCTTGGCAGACCAGAGAGGAAGATTGTGCTTTCATAAAGAGAAAAAAGGCACACATCGAGTAGGTGAATAAGGTTCAAATCTTGGGAGAAGTTTTCAAAGCAATGAGGGCCTGAGTCTTTCAAGAATGGAGCCGGCAGGGAATTGTTTTGAGAGCAATGATTGTTCAGTCATGGTTTTTCTGGAAGTGGTAGATAGTCCTCAAAAGATATTTTGTTACTAAATTGTCATGCAATAAAAATACTTTCTTTTCCTTTTGGAGGAGCTACAACTAGCAGTCACTAATACTGCTAAAAAAGATGATGCCACAGGAGACTTTTTAAGAACTAACAGTTCGTAAGTCTTAATGGAACAAAATGGAGTCAGGTGCGTGCAGTGGGGAGCTTGAGAAACTGGACAACAGCTGGTCACAAAACCAAGCCCTCTCTTGGGTACTAAAAATATCAGATGAAAAAGGCCCACTGTTCTGGTACTGTCAGGTTAGACCACATCTAAAGAGACGAGTAGAATAAAATCTGCATCTAGAGGTGTTATTGTATATCTTGATTGATAAACGCCCCTCTCTTGGACTTCAAATGCCAACTTCATTAGTCACATTTATAAACGTATTCTAGCATTATGTTGCTTTTTGCCCTATCCTTCTTCAGACAATTTAAGTAGTGGGTTTTCATTGACGTTTCATTCAGTTGGCTTTATTGTGTGTTTTGTAGAATATCTAAAAGGCTGTAGAAGGCTTCTTGCAAAAGGTTAACAGCTAAGGACCATGCCCACATAAAGAATCATCAGCATCTCCTGACCCTTCAGTGATGAGACCTTATAAATGGCTTCGCTGAGTACGTTAAACACAGCAGATACTGTTTCTCACTGCAAACAACTTAGAATTGACTTTCTTTTATTGAGCCTGGTCAGAGCTCTTACAAACTTTGCTCTTCATCACCCACTCTTTTTCTCCTGGGTCTCCCGCTCCATCAGCTGCTCAGAAAGTTGAGTGGCAGGATCTCTTGCAAGCCACATCTTTCAGTGCCAACTTAGGAAACCCCTGTATGGGACTTGGTCAAATGTCATCTCATTTAGTCCCTTTCTCAGATTGACACTGGCATTCTGATGCTCCCATTATTAGCGAACTTCTCAACTGAGCCTAATTAATGATTCAGAATCATAGAATGGTTTGGGTTGGAAGTGATCTTTAAAGGTCATCTAGTCCAACTGCCCTGCAATGAGCAGGGACATCTTCAACCAGATCAGGCTGCTCAGAGCCCCGTCCAACCTGACCTTGAGTTTTCCCAGGGGTGGGGCATCTACCACCTCTCTGGGCAACCTGTGCCACTGTTTCACCATCTTCATTGTAACAAATTTCTTCCTTATATCTAGTCTAAGTCTACCCTCTTTTAGTTTAAAACCTTTCCCCTCTGTCCTATTGCAACAGGCCCTGCTAAATCCAGCTGGATTTGTATTTGTATACCAGCTGCCCAACAGGTGCCAAACCCTTTCAGAAACTCCCTTGTGCTGTCCAAGGTGGTGTGGGAGTCTTTCTGGACGACTACTCTTTAATTTTCATCTTTTCATATAAGTGTGCCTTTCTTCTTCGACAAGGAACCCTTTGGCAGGATCTTTTCCATTCTTTTTCCAAACCAGAATTCCTTAATTCAGATGGCAGCTACGATCAGTAGGTAGGTTACAGGTCGAAGTTTTTCCCACAGATAAACTGAACTGAAGAAGCCAGACAGGAATTGACTTTGTTCAAGGAAAGACCATCAGGACTTTTCTCTGCATAGTTAAGAGGCAAGTGGGCAGGGCTTTTTCTACAGACAGCTTTAGAGGGAAATGCTGCCACAAGCAATGAACTTGAAGGTCTGTATGTTCTGCCCTTCTTCTTTTGTCCTTCGTCTGCCAGCTCAGGCATTTTCTCTGCGTCCATGTGTTTGATCATGATGCCCTTAGCTTCTACCTGGCATTCTACCAATTTTTCTATCTATTCGAGTAGTAGTCTGCCCTGAGGTTGTTTAACGTGAGACAGGTGCATTCAACCCAAAATGGACGAGGTACATTTTGCCTCATCCCGTGTTATTATCAAGCAAAAAGGTCACAGCAGCTAAAGCCATGAGATTGTGTTCGTAACAAATGACTGTACGTATAGGCATTTATCAGCAGGGTGTGTGAGGGTGTCACAGATGAAGTGTAAAATGTAAAAATCCCTGTGCAAGGGATTAGCAGGTTAGTACAATTATCCTTCTAAAGTCTCTGTAAGGAGGAGATGTGCCTCGACTGTTATTCTGCGAGGGGAGTACAAAGACACATACAGACTAGCTGACATGACCAGTATCACACAGCAGGTCTGTAGCAGAGGAAGAAATAGAACTGGGATCACCTAATTTCACCAATAATGCTCTTCCCAACGAGTATTAACTTTCTAGATTTTCACTCTATGGTGCTCTGTTGAAGTTTCATCTGGAGCAGAAGGATAAATCCCGTATATATGTGTGTGTATATATATTAAAAAAATGTGGAAGTGGTAAGTAATTTCAAAAAGATGAAGAGATTTATAGTGGCAAATTAAAATATTTATTATGAATAACTTGGCTGAGGATGGCTGAGCAGTCATGATAACCATCTCCACACATCTGAAACCTTTAAAGGAGAAGACACAATGAGTTACGGTGGAAATATTTTGAGGAGCTGCAGAAATTCATTGGGATGAGGTTTCCCATGGCACCTATCCTCAGTCAAGGAAGGATTATACATTTCTTGCACCAAAAGGGAGTTTAGGATGCATGGAATTTTCTTTTCCCAATGAGAAATGTTTAGCAGAAGCAATATTTTTGTCTGTTTCCCAGTGCCAAGCACCGTATCAGAGGAAAAAATCTATGATTAAGAAGTATTGGAAGGGCCAATGTCTAAGTTATGAGACATTGGATCAGAGTCAGTATCAAAGACAAATCTTTAATGTGCTCCCATAATGTGAAATGGATTTTGGGGAATTTACTTTTCTGGCTTCTGCTCTAAAGCTGGTTTTGTCTGCTGGACTTCTGTGGACAGCCTGTCAAACTTTCTTTATATCTGAGCAGTGGGAATGTAAAGGCATCAGTACACCCCTGTCTGTTTGGCCACTGTGGCCCAGATCTTACCAGGAAGACTTCGTTTAATTTTCTAGGGAATAAAGGATGGCTTCACAAAACAATGGTGTAAAATTATCTGATCCACTATGTGGCATTCGAGATAGCATTCCAGCAATGATTCGGTATTTCAGGCAAGCTCTTATAGACTAATTTATTAAAACAAAACAAAACAAAACAAAACAAAACAAAACAAAACAAAACAAAAACCCAGAAAGGAAAAGTCTAATTAAAGAGGAAAAAAGCAGACTGTTTTTCGTTGTAAAGCAAGAATCCATACAGCCTCATGTAGAAGTGGTGAAGAAAACAAAAGAAAACAAAACGAGCCAGAACAGAAAGGCGTGATCTGTTAATAATTCAATGGGAAGATGAGGCTCCAGCTACAAGAAATTCAATTTTGCTCAACTGCAGAAAGCGCTCTGAACTGGCAGGCCTAGACTGATGGAATAAATCTCTTCTAATAACATGAGGGATAATTTTATGTAAATATATTGGGAGACCTTCTAGCAGAGCGGAGCGTCTTAGCAGTACCACTTAACTTGTTTGTGGTGTAATTGCATTTAGACCAAGGTCTTCTGAAGGAAATGGCTGACTAAATTAGCATTAACCAGGTTCCTGGGGGGCTTGGTGCGTTGTGGATAGTTGATCTTGCCTCCAGAAAGGACGTGTTGACACTAGAGAAGCCAGCTGCTTCCAACACACTGTGTTAACTGTTTTTCCCGAGTGGGGCAAATTTTGTCACCCAGGGAAGGAGAAGATTTGAGCCTCTAATCAGGGAGAGCATGGGCTTTGGTTTTCCTCCAGTTTCCATCCCTCCTGCTTTTAACTGAATTCAGATTTGTGCATGTTGCTCCAGCTTCTTTTTATCACTGTGGTTTGGGAAAGATGTCTCCTTTGAGGGAACATCTTTCCTTATAGCATGTAAATAAAGCTATTGTTATAGTCCTCGGGAGGTTGGTGGATGCAGCTGGGCTTGCTGACGAGCTGCTTCTCTGAGAAGAGATGCCAGCGTCGTCTGAGTTAGTGAGCACGTAGATGTGCTAACAGAGTTGGAGTGCAGCACTGTGAAGCATCATCTAGAATGGGAACCGAGTCTCTGGCTGGAAGGTGGGAGTTCAAACGCATCTGTCACAGCTGCCAAGGAGAGAGGAAGTTCCTTGTTTGTCCATGTAGTGCTGGTGCTTGTTATTGTAGAAATAGTTGTCAGTGATATGTAATGGACCAGATGCTTGCTGATATAAAGCACATCCCCCCCATTAACATGCGCTGAGGATCGAGGCCAGTGTGCTCGCAATGTTACTTAGAAGTTTGCAACTGCTTGGACATGTGTTTTGGGTAGGACAGCAGGAGAGACACCTGCAATATGTTGTGGTTTTCCTTTGCTTGCTTTTAACTCTTGGAAGGGAAAAAACAACAGGTGGAAGTATTCTTTTTGCATTCACAAAAATGCATGATCTTGTCTCTCAAGTATTTTAAAACATTGGTAGTCACAGTATTGGCTTGAATATGCTGTCAGTAATTCAGAACAGCGAGTCCCTCATGCTCCAGTCTTAGTCTTCAAACAACAGTCTGTAGTGATTCCTCGCCTTTCACAAGATGTGCAACCATGTGATGGGAAGCTGAGAGAAGACAGTTTCAAACCCTTCCTCAGGTCTGTCTAAAGGATGGAAAGGGAGATGGGGCAGGGTGGAGAAGATCATGGAAAAATCCGGGAAGAGAAGGCCTAGGTTCTGCTCTCAGCTCAGACGTGATCAGATACATTCACTTCGTGCAAAAATTGCACTGCATGTGATGACTTGTTGACTTCAGTGGGGTTATTCCAAGCACTGACATTCCCAAGTGTATTCCATGGCATCATGATCCTTTGAGTTATGCTTTGCCTGCGTGTTAGAGAGTGATGTGCATAGTACTGTACTGGAACATTATTTTAAATTGGTTGTATATGGGAAGCTGTTAGAGCTTTTAATGGGAGAAGCAACAGAAGTCTGAAGAATATTATTAGCTCCAAGCTGCGTCCAAGTCTTTTCCTACATGACTCCTAACAAGTCAGTGATGATATATCAGAGAAAACTCAGTGAGAGAAAAATCATTTCCATTATCTCATTTTCCTGTGGCCTGTTCCAAAACTGGATATGAATCCAGTCACATTTTAGATTGCCAACACATTCTGGTAACACTTCAAGAATTTTTGTTAATATTGGAACTCTCCATTTAGATCAGTAGGAGTTTTGTTTAAGACTCCCTGACAAATGATCTGTTTTCTGTACTGTGAAATATACAAATAGCGCAGCCCTTATTAAATAGATGTTTTGCTTTATCTCCTTGAGTTACACAATATCAGATTTTTAGGTGGACTGTAAGAAAATAACTTGATCTTTCCCTGATGATCCATGTTTAGGAAATCATCATTACAAAACATTGCAGATACCATCCTTTGCCTCAGTGAACCAGTAAAGCAACATTTCTCAGTTGAAGTGGGTAGATAGCAAGTGCAGCTGGGATGATTTACTCTAGCTAGAGATCTGGTCCTGCACCTGTAGAAACATTGGCTTTCAATCTCTGCTCTCCAGCAGGACAGCAGTTAGGAAAATCACTCACTGGGTCACGCTAGCACACTGACACCACAATTTGCTGTTGCTGCTCAGAAAAATAGTTACCTTCAGCCAAAAATTGGGTTCAGACACTCTCACAGACATGTGATGCTTTGTCTTTACAGGAAGCTCCTAAGGTAGCAGTGTGGTAATGACTTAGAGGACTGGAAACAGACTTTGGAATAAGAACTTAGAAAATCTGTCTTCGGCTTTACTGCAGATTTTCTGACTGACCTTGGACAACTAAAAATCACTCTGTGCTTTATTTCCTCTCTCTGTAAAATACCTATCTTGCAGCATTAATCGATGTTTGTAAAGATCCTTGAAATCCTTAGATAAAAGAGTGCATTACAGAGCATAGAGTAATTGGAATAGATGTAGCCTATAAAATAGTGCAATCTACCAAACTTGGAAGGAAAAAGATGGGAGGAAAAAGCTCGCCCTGTTGGCACACTCAGTTCCCCAAGCAGTTAGTAGGGAGGCTATCTGAAACCAGCAAATTATATGTCGTGGTTCTCCCAAGTGTGGAAGAAATGAGGAAGAAATGAGCCGTCAAACCTTGGTGAGGGTGCCTCTGTGGCTTTCGTGCCTTAAATATGTCCAGTTAGGTTTCTGTTCTCTTTGATTTTAAAATGTGCTTTGCCTTTAATTAGGGCAATATTGTCAAGGCTGTGAAACTTAGTTGTTTATAGCAAATTCCAATGTGATGTTATGAATCCTACAGAAGTCTGTAGTTATTGAAGTATATGCTGCAGCAGTTGCTTTTCAAGAATAGGATGAAGATAAATCTCATTTTAGGTATTGGATGTTCTTACACAACTCCTGAGAAAGTCTTCAGGAGCAGCATCCCACCATCAAGACACATGGCATGGCCCCCAGCTTTCCTGGAAATAAAGGCCTAGGCTTTCTAATCCATAGGAATTCTCAGCTACAGAAACAGAGAAAAGCCTTGAATTTGTCAAAAGACTTACTATTTCTCATCATTTTTCTCCTTCTTGCAGACATGCATGTGTGATTCGAGGCCAGGTGATGACGGCAGATGGGACCCCTCTAGTTGGAGTGAACATCAGCTTTGTCAACAATCCTCTTTTTGGATACACAATCAGCCGACAAGACGGCAGGTAGGATGTCTTTATAGGATTTACAGTGTTCATTCAGACAGCAGTTACAGCATTATTACCATCAACGCTGAAGAGACACTCCTTCCAAGAGCATGTTTATTGTTGATGCATTTTTAAGATGTTGATGCATTTCTAAGATGTCGATGCATTATTGTTAGTTGTTATGGGGCTACACCTGGCTGGGAACCGGTCACCAGCGGCGTTCCGCAGGGTTTAATTCTAGGGTCAGTCCTGTTCAATATGTTTATCAGCGTCCTGGATGCAGCAGTTGAATGCACCGTTATCAAGTTTGCTGAAGATACCAAACTGGGAGGTGCTGTCAACTCTCTTGAGGGGCAAGAGGCCTTGTAGAGAGATCTAGATAGATTGGAGCATTGGGCAATGATCAATGGGAGGAAATTTAACAAGTCAAAATGCCAAATTCTGCACCTAGGATGGGATAACACTGGGCACAAATACAAAATGGGAAAGGAGTGGTTGGAGAGCAGCCCTGCAGAAAGGGATCTGGGTCCACAGCAAGCTGAGTAGGAGCCAGCAGCATGCCCTGGAAGCCAAGAGGGCAAACCACATCCTGGGTGCATCCAACACAGCATAACCAGCCGGTCAAAAGAGGTGGTTATCCCGCTGTATGCAGCATTGGTGTGGCCTCACCTGGAGTACTGTGTACAGTTCTGAGCCCCGCTATTTCAGAAGGATGTCAAGGTCCTTGACTGTGTCCAGAGAAGGGCAACAAAGCTGGTGACAGGGCTGGAAGGAATGTCCTGTGAGGAGCAGCTGAGGACTTGGGGTTTGTCTAGTTTGGAGAAAAGGAGGTTGAGGAGCAGCCTTATTGTTCTCCACAGCTCCATGAGACGGGGAAGCGGAGTGAGAGGTGCTGAGCTCTTCTCCCTGGTATCCAGTGTCAGGATGTGTGGGAATGGTTTGAAGCTGCACCAAGGAAGATCTAGACTGGACATTGGGAAGCATTTCTTTACTGAGAAGATGGTCAAACACTGGAACAGGCTTCCTAGAGAGGTGGTGGATGCCCCAAGCCTGTCAGTGTTTAAGAGGCATCTGGACAATGCCCTTAATAACATGCTTTAACTTGGTCAGCCCTGCATTAGTCAGGCAGTTGGACTAAATGATCCTTGTAGATCCCTTCCAACTGAAACAGTCTATTCTTTTCTATTCTGATTTTTAATATTATTATTAACTTTGTGATATCACCTAAAATCTTTAGCCAACAACTGGGCAATGCAGTGTCCATGCATGTAAAGAAAAGATGTTTCCTGCTCCCAACAGCTTTATTCTTGCTAATTCATGTTGAAATGATTAGGAAGAAGCCATTAAGATTACGGTTGTGTTAGAGGCAAGTGCTTAAAATCTGAGCAATTGCGCTCAACCAAAACAAAAGCATTGCAAATGAGAATGCCTTTCATCTTATCTTTTGTCTGTCAGTGCTAATTGGCTCCCTTTCTTTTAAGAACAAAAAAGAAACATAAAGGGTTCCAGCTGCACATGCTCTATGTATTGACTACTAACCACTAGCACTTGGGAGAGGATTTATAGATTTTAGCACCTCTCCAATCCACGACTTTCATTAAAGGTTTGACTTGGCCAGAGAAGCTGGTAGAATTATAATGAAAGAGGGGAACATATGCTAGCAACATGCGCTTAGTGCTGCCTGTTCATGCTCAGGGGAGTTTGCACCTACTGGAACACACTGATGGTGACTAGGTGGCTTTCCGAGTGATGCTCCACCTCTTGGATGACATGACAATAAAATCCAGGTACCAAAGAGGCATCCCAGGAAAACTGGTGGTCTCCTTCAGAAAAGGATGCCTCTGGAGCTTGTGCATTTGTGTTGCCCATAGCTTAGGCATTACTGCAAAAAAAGAGAAAGTTTTGAACATTTATGCTAGGAGTATCTCTGTCAACCTTACTGAACCTACTTTGCATGAAAGTGAGATCCCGACTGCACTCTCGAGATGAGATTGCTGTGCACAGACCAGCACAAAATCTGTGTCTATTAGAACAGATAAATATGCCTGAAATACTCTGGCACAATAATGCCTGCTATAACCTTTTTTTCATCTGTTACCTCGTCATATATACAATACCCAACTACCATGTGTGATCTTTCATTTAGATTACAAGTGCTGTGAGGAAGGGACCATCTCTTTGCTTTGTAATTGTGCCGTACCTAGCACAGAGGGGCTTTATTTTAGAATGTGCCTCTAGGCAGCAAACATACCGCTAAGCTAAACAGGGACAGAGCACGGAGGTGAGCGCTGCTATCCCAGCTCCAGACCTTTGTAATATTTGAGTAACTATTTATTTCCAATTCTTGGGTGGTGAAAGGCAAATCTCCCCTGCTATAAACCGACTTCTACTGACAGTTCAGGCTAAGGATGCTCCTTTTGCACCATGTCCTTCCCAACCTCCAGCTGAGCAGGGGACCCAGGGCAGAAAGCAATGCAGCTGAAGCATCAGTATGCTCCACCAGTCTTCAGTGGACTGCTGGTTCCTCAGGGCTGGCTGCCAGCCTCCAGAAGTTAAATTAGTTTCAAGGAGCTCAGTGCTGCAGTTCGCTGACTCAGCCCCCAACAGATACTCAACTCCAAATGATAAAAATGACAGAGATCAGCTGTCTCAGAGCAGGGAATCTGTGACCAAGTGGGATTCATCCTGAAGCTGGGATTTCTGTTGGCAGCTGCTGGTGATCAGTCTAACCCCAGACTGCGTGGTGTCAGCTTTTCTGTTTTCACTTTTTTTACCTTCCCCTCGAATTAATCTGCTTCTACAGAAACCTTGTGCGTGTCTGGTACATGACCAACATTCAACAAATTGTCCAGTTGCAGTACTGAGTCTCTGGAATAAAAAAAAATACCTTTCAAAATTGGCTGAGGCACACATACAGATATTTTCTCAAATGAATGGGCACAGCAGTGCATCTGTGTACTCTAGAGGTAATAAATGGACAAGTGAAAGCCCTTCTCTTAAAGAACAACGAAATCCAGTGACTTCCTCAGTGGTGAGGTCTTCTAAAAATTACTTTGAAGTATTTAAGAGCCTTCAGAGTAAAATTGTCAGGGCAGAAAAAGATGTCAGACATCCCTTACTTCTAATCCTAGTCGTGCTGCTGATTTAGCGGGTAGGATGAGATGCGTCTCTTAACCTTCCTGGGCCAGCCAACCAGCCTGTGAAAGGGAGATAACATTTACTTGCCTTCCTTACTGATTGCTATAGCATTTATTATGTATTATTTGTAAAGTACTTCCAAAATCACATAAAGAATTATTGCTATTACCATTTCTATTATGTGTTTTGATGGTCTTCAGTAATTTTCCGAATAGAGCAGGACTCTCATCAGCCTTTTCACAGCGCAGTTTTCATGTGATTGGGTCGCTCTGTTTCAAAGAGTTGCTGCTCTTAAGCAACAAGTAATTTCTCCTGCACTGCAGAAGCAGACCACATGCACTCCCAGTCCATAGCAGTGCACAGTCATACGGGGTCATCTGGACCATCTCCAGTGTCATTCTGGTTTGGAGGAAAAATGGGAGCATGCATGCAAGCAGTTACCTTGTTGCAGGGGTTATGAGATAATACAGAAAACCCACTGGCTTTATTATTTGGCATATTCACCATAGGAATAGCTATTCTTGAAAACGTGCACTGAGTTGCCTTAAATTGATTTAGCGAATGAGTTTAGTGATAGCAGGGCAATAACTGTGGTTTTAAAGTAAGGCAGTTTGAAGACGGAATTGCATCAGTTGAGCTAGATTGGTTCCTAAGCCGATTTTGTTGCTTTGGGTTTGTTTTGGAGGAGGTTTGGCCATGACCAAGTTTCAAAATGAATATCATAAGTAAAATTTCAGTTTTAGAATTACAGTGAACTGAATTTTTCACCCCTGTAAGTGGGTTCACTGTATCCCAGGTCTCTGCAAGTATGTTTCATTCCTATTGCGGTACTCAGGTACAGCCTCTAATAGTAAAATCCTGGTCCTATGTAAGTCACATTGCTTAGTCTGAGCAAAACTTTGATAACTTCAAGACTTGCATGTGTTTTTAGCCTAACTATTGGGACACAGAGTTTTTTCAGCTAGCAAGGCATGAACATGAAATAACAACTCTCAGACCACTCCATTGTATGCGTTTCTCTGTAAAGCAGAGTTAGTAGATGGGTCAAAATATCAGTACTGGATTATAAACCACATTTTTAAATAAAGCGTTAGATTTGGTTAAAGTGGTAGTTTATAAAGGCTGCAAGTCCTCATTATCCCATGGCTGTAGGCACAGTGTTAATAAACCAGCAGGAAAGTCTCCAGAGTTTTTCAGTGTCATGTACCTGCCATTACATTCAGCAACTTTGGCATGGCTCAGAGAGACCAAATACATGAACTTTCAGAGCAAAGAGATGAGAAAGGGTTATACTTTTCTGTGGGTTTCTTTTTGAGCCTGCTTTGTGGATAAAGAGACAATTTCATCCTTTGGCCTGTGTCTCCAGAGTCTTTTAAGAAAAACAGAACAATATGACCATACAAGTATGATTTTTTCAGAGTGATAAAAAAGACATCAGAGATCAGCAGCAAAACCAGAAATAAAATTATCTCATTCCTTCAGTCCCAAGATGGTTTTGCTCTTGTTAAGTTTAATCTCACTATGGGACATTGGGAGGAAGGTGTTTTCAGTTTGGGTTTTTCTGTTTGGTTTTGGGTTTAGCTTTTTTTCAGTTCATCAAGGTAACTTCAAAGCTGTGCTCTGTGACTCTGGAAAAGCCAGCTCATGAGCAAGAGTGCCTGCTAGAAAATACTGCCTGTCTCTGTTTTCACAGCTGGTGGAGCCTGACATGGAGGTGGTGCTTTCCCTTCTGCATCCTGTTTTGGGGATGCAGGAGAAGCAAGGATGTTTCCCCCCAGCAGGTTACTGTTCCTGACCCAGGCTCAATGGAGCCAAGGACCACTCACAAAGGAGTGAAACAGAGGTGTTTCCAAATAAAAACTCTTCCCACTTGCCTAAAAACTTGTTAAGCATTATTTGTAATGTTTGTTTCTTTCCTCCCATTGCCCCTTTCAGTGCCCGGATTCATGCAGAGCAAGTTTCTCCCTCCTAGCTGAAGGGCTTGCCAAATGCTAATTGACTGTTAAAAATGTTCACATCAAAGTACAAATGCTGCGCAGCTTTGCTGGCAAGGACCAGCAAGTTACTCGTCAGGCTGTTGCAAGCCAAGCTCCATGGGTCTGGGAAGCTGATGCCCCCACTTGAGTGGCAGAATAAACACGTCTTTAGCTTTGTTAAATGCTTTCCATTCCCTCCCATGGACTCAATTTATTCTTTCCTGAATAACTTTCTTTTCATAATCATATTTACTAAATGGCAGCTCAGTCTATTGACCATTAAAAAAAAAAAAGGTTCTCCTGAATGATTGCTTGCCAAATATTTTTTTTTTAGAAATCGTTCATACCTGATGTTGCTCCTCTGGGACTTTGCAGCTGATCTGAAAGCTTCATAATTTAAAAAATAATTTTAGATACTTTTTTCAGCTTTTTTTAAACCTTGTAATTACAAGGTGCATCAAGTCTAGCTTTGGGCTGTCAGAGTTCTTCCAGATCTTGTTTCTCATACACAGAGAAGTACTTAAGCCCATGGCTCTTAAGCACATGAACAGCTCTGCTGCAGCCAGCGAGCCTATTCACATGCTTAAAATCTGTCTGAGACTGTCATCCGCTAGTGCCAAGCACCGAAAGTGAGAAGCAGGAATGAGAAAACTTTCTTTGCCTGAAACACACATTTGGCATTGCAACTGAATAGATACTGAGAAAATAACAAAGCAGCAAAAATGAAAGGGCTTCAAACTGTGTTCAAACCCCTTCCTTTCTCACTTAACACCTCTTTTTTGAGTCTATATATAGTAGCTACATCCCATGGTACTTCATAAAACCTCCATCTCTGACAAGATGTGACGTTTAAATACAAAACTAAGAAAAAACCCCAAACCCTATCCCAACATCTTTACATCCAGAGGATGAATGTTTTTCTTGCCAAGGTAACATCCTTTCATACAGCTCTGGAGGGCTGTCTGTTAGCCCAGCGTAATATTATCCAGCACTAAGGCAGGCAGAAAAGCCACCCGGCTGGAGGTAGCATAGGGTGAAATTGCAGACCACGGGCACTACGTTATCATCTGCCCTGCTCTAAATGAATGCGTCAAAAAAGACTCAGTGCTGAATGCTGTGGTGCCGAGACTGCCTGCACAGTGTTCGTTTCTTCCCCATGCCAAGTACACTAGGCTCGGTCCATGACTGGGCTCCACGTGTTGCCTGGGCTGCGTTAGGTATTAGGTGTTGCATCAGGTTAGCAGTGATGCCAAGACAATTTGTATGGTGGTGTGTCAGAGAAACCACTTTCCAAGTAGTTTATTTCATCATGTGAATTGATCCAATCTGTGACTGCATTTGGATGATAAATTCTTAGAAAAGGAAAAAAGAAAAATAGTTTATATGGTGAAATAACCGTAGAAAAGCACTAACAAAGATACACATTTATCTCAAGAAAAAGGATGGGTATATTTTTAATATACATGAGGACAACATGCAAAGAAGCTGAGTTTGTACTGCCTCTGCCACTTGCTCTTACTCAACTCTTACAACCTCTTTGGGCTGTAGATTTTAGGTTTGTAAAATATGGCTGATGACGTTTCTTGCAATTATTTTTCTGGGTGTCCTTGCTAGGGAATTGCTACAAACAGATGGGGTGGTGCTTGCACTAATTTTGTATTCCATCTCTTAAAACAGCTTCGATCTCGTTACCATTGGTGGGATCTCCATTATCCTGCACTTTGAGCGAGCTCCCTTCATCACCCAGGAGCACACGCTGTGGCTGCCGTGGGATCGCTTCTTTGTGATGGAAACCATAGTCATGAGGCATGAAGAGAATGAGATCCCAAGCTGTGACCTCAGCAACTTCGCCCGGCCCAACCCTGTGGTCTCCCCATCTCCACTGACAGCTTTTGCAAGCTCCTGCTCGGAGAAAGGTCCTATTGTGCCCGAAATCCAGGTATGAACCGTCTGAGCTGAAGATAAAATAATCCATCTCCTTTCTGTGGTTCTTTTGCCTGCTTTGAGCAACACATACACAACTATTCCTTTGCTTTCCTCAAAAAAGCATTCCCTGTTTGTCGCACTTTTTTTTCAGACGTTTGCCAGGAGCGCGCACTCACAAGCACGCGCTCCACCAGAAGGTTTCTTTTCCCTTATCTGTGAGAGATGGAGGCAAAGCACTTGTGGTCAACAGCAGAAACCTACATTGGCTGTGCTTTGCTTGCACCTCTCATCCACAGGAGGTGGGCTGGGACCCTCATGTGACCCCACAACAAGCCTTCAGACAGTTTTTGGTGTTCAATATGCCCAGCACAAGGCTGATGGACCGCTTGTGCTCCAATGCCTTTCTTCTGTTCAGGAGCAAATTTCACCCACTGGGCATTACAGACCTCGGTGGTGGAGTATCTGTGTGAACTTTCTCAGGGTTTGAAGGCATACCCCTCACTCTACAAAGCTGCTGAGATGTGCAGTCAGCCGGCAGACGGCTGGCAAATGGCCAGCCTGCGGAGCACCGGGCTTTTATTGCATTTCCTGACATTTGGGATAGATGAACAAAGCGAGATGGTTACTTTTAATTTCTCATCCCCGTTTTCCTTTTATAAGGAAGTGTGAGTCAGACAGAGTAGTTTAACAACTTGCTGTGGATTCCAAGTCTTTTGCCAAATGGAAAGCTGGGTTTTAAACTTGAATAGGCCAAACAACTGAATTATCCATTTTCCTTAAAAACACTCACTGTGTTGAAATATATGGATGTAGCACATTCAGGCTTTCCTTTCTTGGACGTGTTGTTCCTTGGGTTTTAGATGCCAGTACTCGGCATGTCTTGGGTCTTGCTTTTAGCGACAGGTGCTAGTCTGCCAAGGTAGAAATAATAAGTGTAGGAACAAATTGTGTGCTTCCTGCTTGACTCCGTTAGGGTTGTGGTAGCATCGATGAGGAAAGAAGTAACGTTATATCTTCATATTTTAATTCACCAGGCACTGAACCCAGCAACAAATAAAGCTAGTGGCCTCTTCACCTCTCCCTCTGGACCAAATCTTCTAATCCTCTCTCACACTGATTTCTAATTACAGTCACCGGGTTTGTCCCAGCATAATTACTAATTAAGTCCCATATTTTGTAATGTCCATCAAATTGCAAATTCTTGGTTCAGTTTTCACTTTTTTTTTTTTTCCCTAAACCAACAAACACTATGAAAGGTAATGTTCACTGCTGCCTGGGAAAGAAGCAAATATCTGATACAGTGCAACTATAACCATAATCTCTCTCATTATTTGGTAGGATACTCATTAGGTTGTTTAATTATATCTATCGAACTAAAACATTCTAAAACTCCTCTTCAATAAGAGTGCATGTCTATCAACTGTGAAAGCAGCCAGGGATGTGGATCACGAGCAATGGTTTGATACAGGTTTTTAGGTTTTTTACTATAGATCATAGAATCACAGAATGGTTTGGGTTGGAAAGGACCTTTAAAGGCCATCTAGTCCAACCCCCCTGCTGCGGGCAGGGACACCTTCCACTAGACCAGGTTGCTCCAAGCCCCATCCAACCTGGCCTTGAATATATCCAGGGATGGGGCACCTACCACCTCTCTGGGCAACCTGTGCCGGTGCCTCACCACCCTCATTGCAGATGTTTAGTGCCATTTGAAATGTCCTGCAGATATCCTGCTTGACCTCCAACTGCCAGTCCAGAAGCATCCCTCTATCAGTGTCCTGCATTATGTCTGCCAAACCCTTGTGCATGTCAGATAACTTGGACATCCCAAATCACACTAGGCACCTGTAGTTATTGAATCTAATTAAGGCCTAAGTAAGATTCATTTTGCAAATATGGCACCTAAATAAGGGGTTCATGCACAGTCATCTGAATGTGTACTAGATGCCTGAGCGCCCATTACAGCTGACAGAAATCGTTACGGTCATTGAAGCCTACAGATCAGCTAAGCTGACCATCTTGAAGGTATCTAGTTCCCACTGATGGTATCGGTTAGATCTCCACCGACCATAATTGATGCTTACATGCCTACCTCACATGCACGTGCTTACGTATCAACATCTGGATTTAGATGCCTTAAACTGGAATCGAATCCCACTCTTAACTTTACATGGCAACACCAACCTTCTAAAGAGCCTATCTCTGCTCCTGTGCCATGCAGAGACCTAGAAGTATAGTTCAGAGGAGACTCCTAACTTTTAGGTTCCTAAGTTTACATAAGACGAATCCCATGCCTGATGAGCAGTACTTTTCTCACATGCCAAATGATTGAGATAAAACCTGTAAAATAGTATTCCACCTCAAATATTGACAGCTAAAGGTTAACAGAGTTTGTGGTGTGGGAGTACACAAGAGAATCTGATTTATGGCAGAGGCCTGACTGTACTTCAGTTCATCAGTGGACTACTTTTCATTCCTATACTGGCTATACATACAATAAAAAATAACCTAGCTGTCAGTTTCTGCAGCTGCATTTTATAACATACAGTTCTCGGCAGAGAAATGTTAAATATAAAAGGTGTGAGCACATAGCTGGGAGGAAGCAACAAGCGGATGGCAGGGCTGGGAAAGAGATTTTGACAAGTGGGCCGATAGAAACTTCATGAGCTCCAACAAATAAATGCAGTGTCCTCTGCCTGGATGCATTTGAAAGACCAAATAATACATTTTAAATGTTTGATTCAGGTGCCTAAAGACAGATTTAAGATGCCTTGAAGTGTCCCTTCAGGCCTCCAGCTGTAGCTTCAGAGAGGTGGAGATATCAGAGAGGTCCATGTCATATCTGTCATCCGCTTGCAGAGGTTTTGGATACCATGGAACATCTTAAAAGCACTAGATGTCTATCTTAAGGCCCCCAGAATCAGACCCTAAATGCTTTTCTTTCTCAAAATTCCTTCTGAGCATCATATTTAAAAAAAAAAAAAAAAAAAAAAAAAAAAGATTGTTTGTTCCTTGCCTTGTCTGCTGGCAGAGGGAAGAGGAGCTGTAAGAGAAATGTGTAACCCAGCACGCAGAAGCAAGATTTTCTACATTGCCTCATGCAAAGAGTGGAAAAATTGCTACTAACACAAGCATAGGTAACAGCCAGGAGCAAAGGGAACACAGCAGTGAGATTTGCTAAACCGTGAAAATCCCTAGTAAGCCTGAAGAACCAGCTCTTCTGCCCGACTAGCCTGGTGGCTGGACCACTCTTAAACGGCAGATTATATTGGTTATTCTGTGATAAACCCTAAGAGCCCTAATCTTTCACAAAGACACCAGACACAGCATATGAATTTACCTGAGCCAAACAGCAATTATCAAATAGAAATAAGGGCACAATTCAGCTGTTGTTACTTTTAGTGCATTCAGAGTATTTTAAAGCTTTTTTTTTCCCCCTCTTCTCCCGCTGATGTCCAACTGGATTATACTCCCCCCATCAATGCCCTGCCTTGTTGCTAGTTTATCACTACTTACAAACTACAAATGCATTTCAGATAATCTGAATTACCATTTGAACCCTTTGTTCGAGCAAGTGCCTTTAAACACAGCCCCTTGTGCTGCTCGGTGCCGTGGTACTGCTGTGCTGACCCTTTCTCTGGAACGGTAGACAGCAGAGACAGACCATGACAGAGAGAAATAATTATTTCTGACAGGGATTTGAACCAGACATTGGAAATAGTACCTCTGTGACAATTATTTCTGCTTGACTTTTTCCTGGAGGGGTTACATATGAAGACAGATTTGATACAAGGGACCACCTTTACTGCGGCTTGGCTCAGCTGGTCTCTGGTTGAGCATGGTCCCAGCCCAGCTTGTTGCTGAGCTTATAAAATACATTTTTAAATTCCTGGGTTTTCCCAGTTCTGTCATTTTTCAGCCTCCTAAGCACTGAGATATGTAAATTGAAAAGGCTGCATTAGAGAAAGTAAATATTTATGAGCACAGTGGAACAGCGCTTTAACTTCTGGATGTGTCCGTTTGTCAAGTACTGCAACACTCAGAGGCTGTAAGTTATCACTTGTAAAAGTGTTGGGCATTGGATGATAGCTTAGAAGAGGTCTTTTCAGGGGGCAGAGTACAAGATTTGTCGTTACTGATAACACTAACCAGAAAATCTGTAAGAGATGAGCAACTTGTCACGCCAGGGAAGTTTGCTGTTCTCACATAGGCGGAGTTAAGTAAGTATAGGAATCACATAGCTTGGAGGACACCAGGACTGATGTGATCCCTTCCTGATGAGCGGATCTCTTGACCCATCTGCCTTCAAGCCTCCATGCCCTTAATATTACAAAATCTGGTTATTGCTAGGGAAGTATTTTCACAGCTCATTTAGGGTCCAGCACACCGAAGCGTTTCAGAAGTGGTGCAGGAGAGAACGGTGCCAGCTGTGACCTTCTGACACATCCCATTATCAGGCCAAGTTTTCCAGCTCACTGCTAAGCTTCTACCTTTGTCTTTCAAACTTTGCCAAAGGTTGCTGGCTTGGGCTGAAAATATCCATGTTGGGTGCTTACCTAAGAGTGAAATTTTCTGGAAAGTGGCAACAATTTTTTCTTCTCCTAAGACTTAAGAAAGAAATGCCCTTTTTAATCAGTATTTTGCATGGGAGAATTAGCGTGGTGTTGGGCGTGTACATTCTATCATTTTCCAGAAGACAAACTTCCCTGCATTTCTCCAACTAAAAAAAAAAAGACCTGCTTATAGTTTAGCAGGTAAATTAGCTCAAAATCCCACCTTTAATGAGATTTCTCTATTCTAAAAGCAAAATGGGGCAGACAAAACTTCCCTTGCTGTTGCTTCAGTCTTTTGTGAAATTTTGTACTGGAATGGAGACCTGTGAGGTGACTGTGCAGTCAGTCAGAAATACCCACACTCATGGCTGGAGGAGAAAACGAAGCAACTCACCTAGAATACAGAGGAATCTGGAAAAGGAAGGGAAGGAAGAATGCAGGGGAAGGGAAAGCGATTGATGGTTGTAGATCAGGCCAAGAGCTTCATCAAACAGGTCAGAGGGAAGGGAATTTTAAGCAAGGACCAAGGTAAGTAGGAACAAATGTGAGGTCAGAAAATAAGGACCAGGACACAGGAATAAAAGAGGCTAGAGGTAGATGAGGCAAAGAGGGTCAGAGGTGAGGTAGGAGAGGAGCAGTTTCAAGGAAGGAGAGATGGATAAGTCAGAGAAGGGAGGGTGAAAGCAGCAATCACTAATCACTGGGAGAGAATGGCAGGTTATGACTGGATCTGGGCAACATCCATAAGGATACAGGCCAAGTAGGGCTTGATATTTTACTGGGAAAAAGAAGCCAGGAGACAAAAAATAGCAGCCATAGAAACCTACCAAGATAAAACACGGAAAATGAAAGCTGAACTGATGGGCTGGAATAATCTCAGTCCCCAAGCTCCTTTCACCGTGGGTCCTGGGACTCCTTTTAACAGTGAGTCCCACTGTAAACACTGACTTAAATGTGATACTTTGGTCTCCTGTTCTCCAGCATAACAGAGATGGAGAAAGAGGGGGTATTCCTTGGCTTCCACAAATAACCCTATAAATTACATACATGATTTCATACTTGATGCCTACTACGCGTGCTTTTTTAGATATGTCTACCAGAGCTTTTATAAAGGTGTGTTTGATAAATTACAGCTTCACTGCCTTTTCCTGCCTGCTCGCTGCTGATTTAACACCTCCTGGATTGCTTTCCCACAGGCTCTACAGGAGGAGATTAACGTTTCCGGTAGTAAAATAAAAGTGAGTTACCTGAGCAGTCGCACAGCTGGCTACAAATCAGTCCTGAGGATCAGCATGACCCACCCCACCATTCCCTTCAACCTCATGAAGGTCCACCTCATGGTGGCTGTCGAGGGACGCCTCTTCAGAAAGTGGTTTGCAGCAGCTCCAGACCTGTCCTATTATTTCATCTGGGATAAGACAGACGTCTACAGCCAGAAGGTGTATGGGCTCTCAGAAGCCTTTGGTAAGTGGCCCCAGGGCTTGTGTCTCCTTTTAGAAGCAGCTAAGTAGCAATGCACAGACTTTGTCCTAGGTCGGTATGGTCCAACTGCTAACACATAAAATGGCCCCTGCTTGTTCACTGCTGTTTCCTTGGAGAGGATTGGGCCCAGCTGTTCAGACAGCACACATTCCCCCAGCAGATGAATACTTCTCTGTTCTCCGGCTCCTGGCCCTGCACACACATCCTGAGCTACTACCTTCGTATTCATACAGAAGGAATGAACCAGGACTAGAGATGTTTGGCTACCTCTCACCTATAGCCCAAAAGCTGTCAGCACTGCTTTGAAAGAAATCCCTCGAACTGAGCCCTGATCACCACTCCAGGTGCCTGATCTTTTGGATTGCTCTAATCATAGTTTCCCCTTTGTTACCCATTCAAGAACACCATCCCAAACTGGGGCATGATGGTCTTCTCTCTTGTACCTTGTGCATTCATTTACATCTGCAAAAGACTGTTGGAAGCTGCAAGGTGGAGGATAAGGATACGCAACGTGCCACATCCCCATCGCCAAGCGTTGTGGCCCATGCCACCCACTCTGCAGGGGCAGAAGCTGAAGTCTGTGGTGGGGCAGGAGCCTGTGCTGTGGATGTACACAGGGACCAGACCTCACCCAGTGAGCCCTGCGTGATGGTGCTGGAGGGGAGGGGGTACTCTGAGTGTTTAGTGAGCAGAGTTGATGCAGCTCTGCAGTGATTGCTTCCCATCTATCAACAACCAGAGGACATTCAATTGCAGCTCTTCGACAGTCTAGACTAGACCTTTCAGGCTGCCAAGGGAATGGTATCAGCAAAATGGGAGAGATCCCAAATTAGCAAATGGAGCTCTTGTTGACAGAATGGTGGTTCATTGATGCTTCGTAGCCCAACTGAAGATAAGTGTCTTTAGAGGGACTGTAGTGTGCCTTGTTTTCTAGGAGGAAAAATGGGTGCCTTCCTCTCAGTCGCAGCTGCCTTGAGCAGGCTGGATGATACAACCTGCTGAGCCTTACCCAGTTTGGAGTTCATGCTGAGAAACGTGTCCTGGTAGCATATGCTGAAAGACTATGCTTGCATGCTCTTTGAGGTGCTAGATCAAGAGTGGGTCCTGGAGTGCTCCATGATGCAGCTCTGTAGGCCCAGAGTACTCAAGCAGGTCTGAGGAAATCAGCATTCAGGCTTTCAATGATTCCCACCTCTAGAACAGTGGAAAATATCAAGCCTTCATTTCCTAAATTACATCTTCCTCTAATACTGTCTGATTCTGCAAAAGTGTTTGATGGGGGATCCTGAGTTTGCTCAGAGCATTCAAGGAGGCTGGGAACCTTGTAAGATCAGACCTTTATTTTTAACTAGTAAAAAAATGAGCTATGTAATTGCTTTTCTTTTGTGTAGAACTTGCAATTCTGCTGTGTCCGCTGTTAGTGCTGAAAAGATCAGGTAGGGCAGAAGAAAAGCAGACCAATGAAACTGGTCCTGCTTCTTCTGAGAAAATCATAAAAGAGTCATTATTCTGTCAAAAACATGATTTTTCTTCTACTGACATCATTTCACTCTTAAGCAACTCCAATGTGTTCAGCAGAGTTATTCCTGAAAGGCTCTGATTAGACATCACGGCAAGGAAACCCTTTTGACATTAACAATGACCGCAAGTCAACCTGGTCTAAGACCACTGTCTCTGAGGGACTTGCTGCTCCACGCCTCATTAGTATGAGGCTTTACTTTCCAAGAAAGGCCATGATTTTTAGCAAGTTCCTGACATGCAGTCTTTGATCAGATAATAGATAGGAGTAAAATGCTCCCATTTAGGAGTCCAACAGCGGTTTACACTCTCGAATACCCATTGTTTTAAAATATGTCTTTAAAATAGTGCTTTTTAAATATTTAGCACATTTGCCCAACATCTACAACTACACTGACCTTTTTAAATGCAGGGTGGCCTTTAAAGAGAAAAATATTAGGACTCTGCATTATGATGATAGCATTTTAAATGAAATTGGCATTTGCCTGTAGAAATGCTCTTATCCCTGCTCAGTTGAAACTCTGTGTGTGCTGGCTGTGCATTTCTCAGTGACTAACCTTGGGGGTCTTTTGTTTTTCTCTTGTTCATAGTTTCAGTAGGTTATGAGTATGAATCCTGTCCTGACTTGATCCTGTGGGAGAAGAGGACAGCTGTGCTTCAGGGTTATGAAATTGATGCTTCCAAACTTGGAGGATGGTCCCTGGACAAACACCATGCCCTCAACATACAGAGTGGTAGGTTGTCTGTAACGCATAACGGGAGTAGTGCAGTGTTGCAAGGCACAGTTGCTTCTTATCACTACGAATTCAAGAAAAGGAAAGGAAATAAACCTGACCAACACATGTACTCTCTCATGTATTTTACTAATAAATTGTTTCTAGTAACCTAAATATAGAAGCAATTTGGTGTGTATAAATGCAGAAGAAACTGGCCATCGTGAAGCAGTTGAATGTCAGCATGTCTAACTTTGTAGTGTCTTGATGGAAGGTTATTAACAAGGAAAATATTCCTAAAATAACAAAGGGGAACCTGTTCAGGTTGGACCTACTACTGAGCATAAATTGACCCAGACACGTCCTCCAATGTGCAAGTGTACTTGCAGAAACGAGAGGCTTCATGGGTCGTGAGGGAAAATGGAAGGTGCCAGAGCCTGTGAAGGCTGCTCAGGACTGCAGCAAGGAGGCTTGAAAGCTGATCAGAACATGTTCAAAAGATGGAAGCACTGTGTCCCTCTGGATGATAGCAGTGGTATGGGAACAAACATCTAATTCAGCCCACATCACTGCTGAAAACACCACACTTACAGGGAACAGAGCTCCTTTAAAGCTTTGCAGATGAAACCTATCTCTGGAGAATGCACCACGGTCTTTCTGTTCCTTGTCTTATCATGAGCTATGTAATGTCATTTTTTTACCTGGTAGGCTGCACATTGTAGGGCAAGGAGGGACAGAAAGGGCAGGTGAAAATTCATGAGACCCTGAAAAGTATATTTCATTCAAAGGTATGGACAGTCTTGTTCTCCCTGCATATTTTTGTTCTGCAGGAAATGTAATGAGTCTATAAAAAGTACTTAATTCAGGTAAGGGGCTCCTCATTTGAAACCATCACAAAGCAATACTATGAAAGATGATAAACCTCCCTGCTACTTGACAAATTCCCCAGCTGGCATGCAGCATTGCCAGTTTGTGCTCCCTTTGGTCTCAGTTTCCCTGCCTCCCTTTTAATTTCCTCATTACTGTTTTCTCTCTGTAGGCATCTTGCATAAAGGCAACGGGGAAAACCAGTTTATTTCCCAGCAGCCGCCAGTAATTGGAAGCATTATGGGCAACGGTCGCAGACGTAGCATTTCTTGTCCAAGCTGCAATGGTCTTGCAGATGGGAACAAACTCCTGGCTCCTGTTGCCCTAACGTGTGGGTCTGATGGAAGTCTTTATGTTGGAGATTTCAACTACATCCGAAGGATCTTTCCCTCTGGCAATGTCACCAACATACTGGAGCTGAGGTACATTGTGCTGAATGTGGCCGTTATAATTATGCCCTAAAGTTCTGCGGAAATCTTCAGTACCCAAAAAGAAAACGAGAAAAACTCTTAAAAAACCTCACAGCAAAACAGAAAAAAGCTGTCCAGATTTGCCTCTTCTGCAACTCTGCTGACTTTGATTTACACCAGAGAAACCCAGGCGTAACAAGTTCTTCCAGAATTGAATCACACACCAGAAATATTGACACATTTCTGTGCTGCTAAATCAAACTGTGTTGATGTCTGCCTTTCCGTTTAGTTAGAGGCCAGTGGGAATTCTTAAAATTAACAATCAGCCTCTGAGATAACCTAAATTTGAAGGACACAGCACTGATGATGATATGTAGAGATTAATCAGGACAGATGATCATTCATAGTTAAGCCAGGATGATCGGTCTAGGCAGCCACAGATCGGGTTTTTCTAGTTGTTTTTGGGGGGACAAATGTATCGGCCCCCCTCAGTTCCCAACCGAACAGTAGTGTCAGGGTGGACATGTAGGTGGATCATCTGAAAGTAAGTGAAGTGTTTCCTTTTATTAGGAGGAATAGGGAGGATGGAGAAGGAACATCTATTAAAAGCAAGGAAGGAGAGGGAAAAGTATAGATTTGTCACAAGTTCTGAGAAAATGAAATAGGTTGTGACTGAATCAAAATTTCAAATTGACCTCACTGGGGATATTTTTCCTATCTAAAATTTCCACAGCAAATGCAATTACCCACTTCAAAGCAGCAGGGCCTCCTTCTGGACTCTGTGTGGCCAGACAAGACTCACTCCAGAGCAGGCAGTAGAGTTAACTGAGTGTTTCTGAATGAGTCTTCTCTGCTTGAAGGGCCTGATCTATGGTCCTGAGAGGTCAATGTCAGGTTAGCATGGCAGGAAGGTTCACATTCCCATTTACCTCTCAGGATCTGGCCTGAAAATGAGAATCTTCCAGAAAGTAAGAACCTCCCTGCTCTACTTAGATTTAATGTCCTGGCTGCTGAGGTCAAAAGTAAGGCTCCGTTTCTGCAAGGACTGCCATGTGGAAGCTTGCTAGACAGCTTCCTAGTGCAGCAGGGTCCCATCCGGCATTGCTTTGTATTTCCATTTGCTCCACAATGCCACGGGTACAAATGAAAGAGCAGCAAAATTGGTGGAAGATCCCATTAGCTCCTCATTTAACAGACACACCACAGTCATTAGACCTTGCTGAAGGTCTCACATGGCATGCAGAACCATCGTCGTAGATGATGGCGTATGAGAAAAAAATTCCAGACAGGTATCACAAGGCTGGCACTTACAGAATGGCTGTCTTGGTATGCTCACAGGGCAGCAAGGAAATCAGGAGGAGTCATTGAATTAGGAAGCCTACAATGAGGTGTTTACAGTCACATCTCAGAGGGCTGGGGTACCTTTTGAGTAAATAAGCAAGAACCCAATTCTATTCTGTTACATGATATTGGAGAACATAATATCTGTCATGTTTGTAAGGTGGGAAGCTGGAATAACTCTTCAGACCAGGTCCATGTTAAAGGATGTAATACTCCTCCAGTGCCAGAAAGTTATTTTAATGACCAAAGGTGAGATTTCCAGAAGAGCCTAGGTGATTTGAGGCCCAAATCCCATTGCAACTGAGTGGGATTAATATCTCATTCCCAGAAGTACAATTTTGAAAACCCAATCCCTGTTTCATTGTCAGTGGAAATACCAGACCCGGTGGAGGTTTTGCAGAGTATTTCCTCATTGGAAAAGAGAAAATTGGAAGCCTTGACAGAGTGGCCTTGCTGGCTTTAGTGTAGAGCCACAGAGTTAAATTTACTCCAGAGTTAAATCTGCTGGAACGATTGCTGCTTCATCTGTGCAAACACTTAGGTTACTGGATCTAATAAACATTTCTTCACTCTGGTGTGCTATAAAGTAAGTGGGTTCAGATGCCGGCTGACTAAAAGCTATGGAGGAAAGTTGTTGCTTTTAGACTAAATGGAGTTTGCTTGTGTCTTCTCAAATCGGCATCTCCTTGGAGATTAACACCCTCACTATTTGGCTTTTGGCTTTTGTTTGGGGGGATGTCTTTTGAGCGTAGTGTTCTGTTGTGGAGAGGAAAGCAAATGCCTTGTGGGTCACAGATAACTGCAGCTGGGTGTGTAACTAGATCCATGAAAAATGTCCAGCTCAGCATAATTTCAGTCCTCTAGGCTAGAGTTCACGAGGTTACGGCAATGAACTGCCACCCATAACTGTGCAACTGGTGAGTTGCCTTTGCAAATCACAAGGTATTGCTTTGGCTGAGAGTGAAAAAAACTGTAAAGATATCTGCATCTACATATATTTAGCTTAGTACTGCTCTGAATGATGAAGTCCACCTGGTCCTATCTCTTGCGTAAGTGGATAACTCCAAGCAGGTGAGATCACGCTTCCTTTGTGATATGCAGTGGTACATAAGTGAGCTCACCACCAAGTAATATCCAATATAAGATATATCAGTGTCATTCCAGCTAAGTCTTTATTTATTATTGCATTGTATGATACAGTTACTGTCAAGTTTTCAATCTGCTAATAATGCATCGAACTGAGCTGCTAACACCTCATTCTTTCTTCTATTCCCTGCTTTCCTGTCTTCTGTCAGAAATAAAGATTTCAGACATAGGTAAGCCAACCAGTGGAGAATTCTTATGCCGCTCCCTGTCTTGTTGCATGTTGTTACACAGTGAGCCACAAGTGCCATTTCCAGATGATTCAATAGCAAATGAAGCTGGCGTGATTAAAACTGGCGTAGGCAATCAGTCATCAGACCTGGGAGCCATTAATCACAGAGCAGAGTCTCGCAGACTTCTGCATGAGCTGTTATAGCTGTAGGCAGGGGAGGTACAGACACGGGAAGCAGGGTAACAAGAGGAGGAGGGTGGAGGGAAAAAATGGGTGGGATTTAACAAAGAAAGTAAAATGGGAACAACATCAGGATACAGATCACTGGAATAGCTAGGGTGGAAAAATATTTCTCATATGGTGAAATGTCTTGCTTTGGAGTGTTGGGGAGTTTAACAGGCATAACGAAGGGCCAGATGTACCCCAGCATCACCCACCTAGGGAAGTAAGATTTTGTAACTTTTTGTCAGTCTGAGCTCTTCATAGAGACCCTCCGCATGTGAGAAAGTATGTCAGGCTCAGATAGGAGGTAGTGAACTCAAAACCTTAGCCAGGAAATGCAATAAAAAAGAGAAAGAGTAATGACAAGAAAACAAGATGAAAGAGAGACTCCTAAATTGGAGCTTTGTCACTAAGAATATTTGTCACTTGGGTTCACTGGAGTTTCGGTGGGTTTGATCCAATCAGTTGCATTCAGGAGATGTCAACCTCCTGTCACTGTCGGTGTTTGCAAGAACTTCTCTGGCTCTGACAAGTTTCCCATCCTTCTCCCCCGTTGCTTTCTAAATTAGAAGCTTAGACTGTGGAGTTGGGATTTTTATTTTTTTTGGTTGGTTTTCTTTTTGCATTTGGGATTAGGGATTTTTCTTGCTACATGCATTTTATTTATTGTTTCTTTGACTTCGTAGAGGCTGTGCAAAACCAGAAATGTTCACTTTAGCTGTATGCCTGGAAATGCAATGGAGTAGAAACTGGTTTTTTGTCTTATCGCCAGAACACTAATGAAGGGCTGAGCTTCCATGGCATAATGGACTGGCCCAAAGCATCTGTTAGCAGGGCTGGGAGGTTGGTGCACAAGACCTCTGCACTGACTGTCTTCATGAGACTGAGTTCCAGCCCCCCAGCTCCTCTTTCACATCATTGGAAAGCAATAGAAAAACTCATTTCTCTTTGGAACAACCAGGTTGTATTCTTAATACCCTAGAAAGACACAGCCACTAAAGTGCACCACCTTTGACAGTGAAGGGCAGAAGCTGAATACCTGTTACAAGAGTTTTTATATATGAGGGCAATAACTGAGTGAAGATATATGGACTGGCCACAAATGCTGCAGATGCCACCAGAGCCTTACAAACTTGGCAGAACTTCAGCTTTTAGGCAATTCCTAAATACTAAGAAATTCAATGAAAGCAAGCCAAGACATGCCTGCTTCAGTGCAGTCCGAAGGGGGCCAAGTGAGGGAGGAAGGTGAGGAGCTCTGGATCAAATACTCCCACCTGCAACTACGTTAAAGGAGTCACACATGTGAGTTAGCATCTGTTCTGTGTCATTTGCCGTAATACTCCTTGTTGGGAAGACTCTTCATTCCTGAGCCACAGGGAAATGAGTGGGTGTAGTCTTAACTAAAGTTACGGTGCTTTGAGCTCCAGCAGGTCCTAAGCTTGACACCGTTGACAGGCAACAGTTGCAAAAGTAGTTTGGAAAAGCTGCAATCCATATACAAATGTTTCCTCACTTCAGGGGAAAGGATTCCTCCCTGCTGTGTAGCCTGTCGTGAGCTTGATCTCCAGAGGTTCTGGAGCTACCAACTAAGAAGCTACAGCACAGCACAGGTAGCCAAGGTCTCTCAACAGCCAAAATGGCTGTGTGTCACCATGGGGGATGTTAGCTAAGCCAGGAAGCATCACCAAATTGTGATGCCTCCCAGGTTTACACCCATCTGTCATTCAGTAATAGATTGATAGGAACTTGGTCCAGTGTGTCTGTGTATGGACTTGTCTTGATGGGCTTATAGAAGCTAATGACTTTTTCCAAGCATGGCAATAATAATTTGCAGTTAATTAGCATTATATTTTCTCTGCAGGAACATGGAGTGTGGTGAGGCATTTCTGTCTTGCAAATATGCAAAAAGTGACCACACTTAAATATATTCCTTTCTTGTTTCCATTCATACCTTAGAGAGACAAATCTACAATTAGTGGCAAAGAGAAGTATCTCAGAAAACTGCCCTAGGATTGGATCAAAAGTCCTTTGCAGTCCCTGGGTTGACATTGCTATGAAGTTTTATTATCCAGCCTGTGACACTAGAAGAGCTTTGGGCATCACACACAAACTGAAAACACTAAAAGGCCAAGTGTAAATTCAGCTCACTGCACTGTGTGGCCTCCTTATGTATTAATCTATTGAATGTCACCTAGGGAAAAAAAGACCAGTACCTCACACAAGCTATAATAAAATCCTCTGTTTGTGAGCTGCAGGGTGCTTAGCATGGAGCCATGGAAACACAGCCCTGCCGAACAAAAAATGCTTGGCTGCAGGAATTTGGTATTTATTTAGTTACCAGCAAGTGCATGTGGCCAGCAAGGCTCAGGGAGAAAGAGGGCAGCTAGAACAGAAAGTTTTACGGAGGTGGTTTCATGTCCTTAAACAGAGACATCAGATCCGAAGAAGCCCCAGGGGTTTATTCAGATCATCTATTATGGGTGGCGTGACTGCTCCTGTCTGTTGACCACAGAGGAAGCCAGAGCCATACTGTTACCTTTCACAGAAGTTGTCCTTCAGAGGAGTTGCTAGATGCCCTTGCATTTGAGAAACTAAGATGCAGTTCATCTTGTAAGATAAATGTTGAAAGTATGTCAGGCAAGTCATCCCCCAAAAGATGCTATTTCTCTGCACTGCCTATAAAGGGAGTTAAGGCAGCCAGTTCAGCTGTAAGCTTCCACCTTGTAGTGAATCCCCTGGCATAGAACAGAAGCCAGTAAAAAGGTGCAGTCTGCTGTGCTGACGTGCTCTAGGTAACCTGCTGAAACCAGGGACCATCTCCCTTTTCTCATCTTTATTCCTTAGAGAGTGGTTTCCCACTCTGGAGCAGGAGGTTCCTTCCTCAGACCCCTCCAAAACATGGGCTCTCAGCCCAAGGGGGAATATCAACCTTTGCTTGAAGCCTGTGCATCTGTTACAGTACAACAGAAGCGATCCACAAGTGGCACGTGTCTGCCTCTTCACCCAGCTTCTTATCACTTCCCTTCCTCGTGTCTGCGTGGAAGGAATCACATAAAGCATAGGCACTTTAGAATGGAGTTTGAATCTCTTAACATGCCGGCAGAGCTCCCCAAACGGTGCTGGCACGACCCTGTCCAAATAATGAGAATGAAAAAAGGAAAGGAACAAGGCAGATGTATGGGAGAGACTATATGCAACCCCAAACAACTGGGATCTCTGTGGACTTGGAAGATTTCCTTGTGCTTCCCCAGCACATCACTGTGTCACAAGCATATAAGGAAGCAAAGTCACCTCCATTTCTCCTTGGCCTGCAGAACTTCTGCTCATGAAACTGTCCTCATCCCCAGTGACTACACCATCATGCCCACTAAAGTGTTCTTGGCTAGGGAGCAGCCCACCCCATCCCTGCAACGATTTTGCTGCTTCAGGAGCGTAAAACATCAGGGTTTCTTCTAAAAAGCTTTAAAAGCTAAAGGAACACTCTGAATGGGAAATGAGCTCTTCATCCGCAGCTCTTTTCTAGTGGTGGCAGTGTCAATATGGGGAATAAATATTCGAAGACTACAAATACTGTAACTGATTAAGTCTTCGGAGTAGTAAAAAGTGCTGTCTGTTGTTTTGGTCTGTTATCTAACTGAGCAACGAGAGAGGATGAAAGGGAAAAAAAGCCCCTTCTCTGCTTCGCCCCAGGCAGATTTATTTCAGTGGTTGTTCCGTTCAGTCCAATTTACCACTTGGATTTGCCTACCGATTGTGGCTTTAAATAAAAAGCAAAGCCCCAGCGTTCCTGGCTCCAGTGCTCATGCATTATCACGGATGAAGGGAAGCTGTTTGGGAACTATTACATTACTAACATAGGTTTATTTAGCATCTCTCCTCCTGAAGGATCTCAAAGTGTTAAACAAAAGCTCCAGTGTATAATGCTATCAAATTCATGCAGGGGCAGAGCATGACAACTTCCGAATTCAGTGCTGAAAACCGTTGGCAGAGAGGAGTAAATTTCAGCTCAACTATTTTTAACAGTTTGTGTTTTACCTTCCCTGCTCCAGAGCATCCCAGCTTAAATACTCCATCGCCTAAGCCATCCCAGGGGGCTTCCACCCACAAAAGCCCTATGCACGGAGCGGGGTGTAGGAGACCACGATAAGCCATGCTTGCAAAAGTGAAGCCTAGTCAATAAAAATGAACCAGCACTTCCTATCACTGACACAGAGCCAGGCAGCAGAAAAGATGTCCTTTGTGTTGGGGATGCCCATACCATTAGTAACATTAGATTTAGAAAGGTAACTCTATGTCGTAGGAGTTTCACTATCAGCTCACCAGGTGAAATCCAGACCCAAATGACCCATGATTTTAAGTGACCCAGGATTATTGCTGTCCCTTGGGTAGTTTAACCAGCATAAATTTCTACCTCTGCCTCTTCCAAAGCACATTCGCTAGTAAAGGTGTGTGTGCCTCTGTGACATCCAGCGATGCAGAGGATTAAAAGTTTAACCAGTCAGAGCTAATTTTTTAATGATTGTGAGCTTTGAACTCAGCCCTGTTTTTTTGCAGCATCTATATTCAGGACCACATTAATAAAACTAAACTAGGGTTACCAGCAGCTACTCAAAGTATTACCTTAATATTACAGTTTTTCACTTAGTCAGTAAATTAAGGTGGGAAGCACCATTCAGTTTTTCTGCTGGATGAATGTTTTGCTTTTACCTGGTTCTCTGATCCGTGGTTAAAAGTAACCAGCATTTGTTTCGGTGTCCATTCTATACAGGAGCTGGGATTCGAAAATAGTGTTAAGATCTCTCTCTCTTCCACCGAAGGCTGTAATCCATAATAAAATGCACCTGAGTGAGGCTATGAAATCCAAAAATGAATTACAGTGATAGTGCTGGGAGAGGGGAGCAGGAACTTCCAGTTCTGCCACCATTTTTCTCCATCTTTGGGAAAGTCATTTGCCTTTGCCCATCTGCAAACGGCCTGCTGTAAGACTCGAGGAAAGCTATCTGTGCTGGCCAGGCAAAGATGCTAAAGAATTGCAAAGTGCTATTAAAAATGCCCTCATCTTGTCCACCTCTCATGCAAAATAGAGATTATGAACAGCTCAAAAGCTGACTGGCATTCAGCTGGGCTTTGTTAGGACAGTCAGTGGAAAATGCAAGGCCCTGATCAAAATGGATGATGGATTCCCACAGGGAACTTCTTCCACCAGGGTTGAAGCCACTTCCTTAGTCTGAGTGACGTGCAGGTAAATGAAATAATACCCCACCAGCCTGCTGTCATGGGAAAGGAATACAGATGGAGACTGAACTGTCAGGCTGGAGCTGTCTTGGAAGGTCAGAGCATTTTATTTAGCAAGAATCAGTGCCATTTGTGGAGATGAAATCTGTTCAGACTTTAATAGGATAAATCACAAGGGATATTCCAGAATAAATCAGAAAGGCTTGGTGGGGTTTTTTTCCCCCAAGTATTAAGTAATTCAAATAAAGAACCACCTTATAGCTTTTTTAAGCAGAGAATAATTCAGTAGGTTTTATACATCTGAAAAGGGTTAATTTTCCTAACATAGAGGCCGAAAAAGAGAGGAATTTTCTTATTAGGAGGGATAGCGTCAACTGTGATCAACACATTTCTAACCAGCTTCTCCTGGAACAATTCCACTAAGTGCAAAATTGTGAACTATGGCCTATATGTTTATTATGAATTCTTATGAAAGTGTTCTGGAGAAAAGTAGAGACTTTTTTATACTTGTTCTAATTACTACTTAGCCTTTCTTAGCAGGAAGGAGACCTGTGTTCAGGCAGCAGGTGTAGCAAGTTTAATCTGTTGGTTGCAGGCTTAGAAGAGATGCAGCCTAATACACACCAGTAGCAAACAATTTTAATAAAAGAAGCTAGTAAGTTTAGTAGCTATGTTAAACTATAGATAGAATCCTTGAAAGACAGTTTTTTTAAATTGCGTCTAAACTCATCTGGTTGTTTTTTCTGGCCAGTCCTATTGAATACTTTCTATAAGGTAGATGCTAGTTTATTCATTTCTTCAGTCTTGGGCTCATTTGGTGGTGTGGTCATGGAGCTAAAAACATTATCTTTTTGTTGCTTACCCCATTTTCTCAGCCACCTTTTCTTGTTTTCAAGGAAGCAGTGAGTAAATGGGGTTTAACAGGGGACTGATGTTCATGTTCCTCAGCCCTCCTCCTAGGTCATGTTTTACTTAGGGCAAAATGTGGCACTCCAAGAACCATTTTGGGTTTTTTTCACTGAGGTCCAGCTGAATTCAATGGCAGGACTTCCCCTAACCTCCATGAGGGCAGGACAGGATTTGCTGGAGTCAGCAAGAGCACCAGATAAGCCTTTATGCAGTGATCTTGAAGAGTATATCTTCAAGTGCTTTACACATGGGAGTCTGCTTTGGGGGTTTTCTATTGGGGTCTTTCTTGGGAGGAGATTTTTTTTTTTTTCTTTGTTTTCTGCCCCTAGTGTACTGTGTTTTCCCTTCACTTTCTGGCACTGCACTAACACCACTTTCAGGACTATGTGTATATATATATTAAGTAAATTAAGAAAACTCAGGCACTGGGACTCAACCTGTAGTAGTTCCTGGCATGATTTTCACTCAGGTCAGTGAGCCCTTCCCTTTGGTAGCTGCCCTCCGTGCCAGAGAGCACCCCAGGCACAGTGGTCGGTGACACATATAGCTCAGGACGCTGTGCTGTAACACACCGTGTGCTAACACAGTCAAATACAGCACTGCTTCACTTTCCCAGCCTGCCTGTCTGTGCGTTTTTATTCTCTAAAGTGTTTGCATTGCCTGTCGACTTAAGAAAACAAATCATCCAAAAAAATAATAATGTCATACCCTTGTTTTTCAGCCACAGCCCAGCTCATAAGTATTACTTGACCACAGATCCAATCACCGGCTCCATCTACCTCTCCGACACCAACAGCCGACGTATCTATAAAATCAAGTCAACCACATCAGTGAAAGACATTGTGAAGAATTCAGAGGTCTTGGCTGGAACTGGGGATCAGTGCCTCCCGTTTGATGATACCCGCTGTGGAGATGGAGGCAAAGGCACTGATGCTACCCTCACAAATCCCAGGGGTGAGACTGCTTCTTCTGCACAGGATTTTTTAAAGGGGTCTTTTCAAAAGGGGCTTGTTTAGTCATGCTGGAGACTGCTCTCCTCTCCAATTCAGAAAATGACCACAGATTTTGCAAACCTTCCCCATTCAACCCACAAACTCGTCCTAAGGGCTTGCCTCTGGAAATAAGTGGCTATGTCTCACCCTCAGCCAGTCCTGGTTCTTCTTATTGAGGTGGCTGAGAGGAGTGCCAAACCACTGTAGTGGTGGGCATGTGTATATGTAATGGTGTAATGATGGGCACATGTCCAAAGGGCAATAGAACAAATCCACCCATCAATTTTATACCCATTTAACCACTACTCCTCCTTACCAGGTAACAGTGTTTGGTCCTTTCTAGTCTGGACTGGATTCACTAACGTTCAGTTTGCTGAGGCTTTCTTGCCATTAAAAAAATTAAAAAGCTCTATAAGCATTGCTGTATCTATAAAATAGCAGCAAAACCAGCATACAGATCAGAGATACCTAAATTGAGGTTTATACATTGACATTATATATCATGGCATCCAGCTTCAACCCTATGGGGGGTGGATGCTAATTTCGATATGGGAATGGTCTAATTCAGCATGACTTCACAGGATCACAGCATGGTCAGGGTGGGAAGGGACCTCTGGAGACCATCTAGCCCAACCCCCTGCTACAGCAGGCTCTCCTGGAGCAGGTTGCACAGTCACATCCAGGTGGGTTTGAATGTCTCCAGAGAAGGAGACCCCACAGCCTCTCTGGGCAGCCTGTGCCAGCGCTCTGTCACCCTCAAGGTAAGGAAGTTTTTCCTCACATTCAGGTGGAAGTTCACATGTTGCAGTTTGTGCCCGTTGCCCCTTGTCCTGTCTCTGGGCACCGCTGAAAAGAGCCTGGCCCCGTCCTCCTGACACTCACCCTTAGGATGTTGGTAGACATTGATCAGGTCCCCTCTCAGCCTTCTCTTCTCCAGGCTGACCAGCCCCAGCTCTCCCAGCCTTTCCTCATCAGGGAGATGCTCCAGTCCCCTCATCATCTTGATAGCCCTGACTTTACCTGGTTCCTGATGAGCTTACTTAAATCTGATAAAAGCACAGTCAGATCAGAATGAAAGCATCACACAGCCATCATGACTGTGAACTAAATTGTTCAAAACAGGTTTAGCCAAACATATGCAGTCCTGCATGTAGCCAAGACTTCAGTCTGGCAGTCTCAAGGTAACAAGCTCTGCATATGGAGGATGTCGCTCCTCCCAGCTGTCCGCAGCTCCTCAGAGGAAAATACATGGAGGGTATGGAGATGAGGTGGAAGATACTGTTGGTGTACACACTTTCTGCAGTGTTTGTGAAGAGGGGCAAGAAGGATTGCAGGAATGCTTTTAGAAATGTGGAATTTTTGCCTGGTATATGTCTTCTTGCCCAGCTGTTAGGATTGTGAGGAATTATTTATAGGTTCTTGGCTTTGGCATCAAGGTGCTGCAGGTTTCCTTTTTTCCTTGCATCTGGGAGTGGTAGGTCCCTCCTTCCCCACCACAGCAATTTCCAAGCCTATCCCAACCTCTTCATAAAGCAACCCATCGGCAAAACATGGGGATCTTTTAACAAATTTTTTTCACAAAGAGCAGGCAAGATGAAGGCAGCTGAGCTGTTGTTTCTCTTCATGGCTAGACTTCTCAGGAAGTTATTTTCTTTGACATACAGATGACATTATTGTTACTGAATCCAAGAACCCAAACTGATTTAGTAACCTTTTGTGTCAGCTCTAGTTGTGATTTTTTTTTTTGTTTTGTTTTGTTTTTTTTGTTACATGTCAGCTGGTTGTTTCCTGACAGGATGCAGAAAAATATACGTTGGAAACTTTTTTTCCCCAAAAAAGCACTGAAAACCAAACTGCTACCCTCATAATAGTCAAAGGGCCCAGCATGGTTTCCAAGCACTCCAGACTCCCATGAGGTGACCATTATATTGGGATAAAGTAATGCCAGAGGCACAGATATAGAAAGAGAACAGCTACTTGTGGTCAGGTTGCAGTGTAGAAATTGTCTCACTGAAACGGGAGGCCTGAGTGAAAAAATCAAGTGGCTTGGGCAGAGAGATTGAGGCAGTCCAGCAGATGAGTCATGAGATCAGGGAATCCAGAAATGTGTAATCCAATTTTCTGCACCACTTTGATGTTCAACCAGTGCAAAAAAACCCAACCCCACAACTTTTGTTGGACCTCCATTCTCCCTGGTACAAGATAAGAGGAAGATTATTCATTTCCCTACGTGGATGGATGTTGCAAGGTTTAGATGACTTATGTTTCTGCTTTTCTATAGGAAACAGAGCTCTGGAGTTCAAAGCTTTCAGCACTGAAATCCTTCTTGTTGGCAATGCAAGCTCTCAGGAGGCCGTTCTTCCACTTCAATCATACCCCAGCAAAATGCATGCATTCATTCCTCACAGCAATGAAATTTCACGAAATAGAAGTAAATTGAGGGTGAAAGAGGAAATGACACGAAGCATAATGGCAACAAGAAAATAATAATCTAGAAAGCCCACACTGCCAATGGAAAGTTCATAAACAGTGTTCCCTGATCTGGTTCTAGCCTGAGTTTGCAAAGCCTGCTGAGACAATAGCTTTGGCAGGTGTGACTCATTTCCCATTCACCTCAATAAATGACTAACAGTGAAAACTCACACTGACAATGTAATGTCAGCATTGTCTGTACCTTCACGGCAGTTCATCCTAGCAGAAAAATCCAGCAAATGCTCATCCTCCGTGCAATTGTATTTTGGAATAGTTCAAAATAAAAAGGATTTATTGTACAAGTAACCAGTAGTCCTCAGGTTACCCTCTGCTTCCCTGACTTGGCAGGGGAACAAACACTCATAAGTGAATGGTCAGAGGAAATAAAATTATTCTGTAGCTATAGAGATATCAGCTGGCCAGGGAAGGACTTGGAAAGTTCGGTTCTTCAAGAATCACCACACTTCAGGAACTCTACTCTTTAAGGCTAAAGCTATTTTTTGACTGAAGATAATTACTTCATGCAAATTAGGATTTGTGTATTTTAAGGACATCTTTGCACTAGTTCAAAGGAAGGAACTGTAAGGAAACAAGGTCTTGCCTCCACTTTCATGATGTTTTAATTAGCTGATATTTGCAACTTGCTGGAAAATACTGAGGGAATATACTCCTGCCAGATGAAAATCAGCACTTCATAAAGACTGGAGAATCGGTCATGAAGTGTCAACATATACTTTTGCATCTACATTTAGTCTCTTGGACCAGTGAAGCATCTGGTCTAAATAGATATTTTTGGCTCTTTTCTCAGTGGAAATAAAGTGGTACCCTGAAGACGATTCGTTCTATGTCAGCACACGTGTCCAAGGTGGGATGAACCACTTTCTGGGAGTGCCCATCTCCTCCTGGAGACACCAGCCTGAAGGATGAGCTAAGACCGTTCAGAATGGTTCTCCCTTTCCGAGCAGCAGCCTTTTCCCCACAGTTCTGATCACCTCTCGCAGTTGCCACCTCACCTCCCATGAGTTCAGAGTGGATAATTTCATAGAGTCATAGAACCGTGGGATGGTTTGGGTTGGAAGGGACCTTCAAAGATCATCTAGTCCAACCTCCCTGCCATGGGCAGGGACATCTTTCACTGGATCAGGTTGCTCACAGCACCGTCCAACCTGGCCTTGAACACTTCCAATGATGGGACATCCACAGCTTCTCTGGGCAACCTGTGCCAGTGTCTCACCACCCTTATTGCAAAAAAAAATTCTTCCTTATATCCAATCTAAATCTATCCTCTTTCAGTTTAAAGCCATCATCCCTTGTTCTGTCAATACATTTCTCTGAAGTACGTTCTGGACGGAGGTTCTTGTCTCTCTCCATGGAAAGAGACATCTTGGAAGATGATCAGCTTGGGCAAGACCTTAGGAGGGATAAAACTTACCCCAGGAATTTCACCCTTCCCCTGTCTTTGGCTGCTCTGATAAAGGTAGGCTGTACAAATACAGGACAGGTAGATCAACAGATGAAACAGTGGTGGCAGTTGTTTGGTCAGGATATTTATCACAGCTATTAGGAACCAGTCTGGTACTTACAATTCATTTGCCACAGAGCACAGCAAACCTTTCAGATGCTAATGAATTTCAATATATCCTTGCAAATTAAAGTGTTACCACTTTCTAATTATCATCTGCTAATAATGATCCTCTTCTACAAGCAATCTAAAGAAAAATTAAAAATCCAGCTTGTCAGAGCATTTGTTTTCATCTGAGTACTCACCAGTGGTTCTCCTCGGAAAAATGTTGTGGCAGAGAAATTACCAAGGAGCTTGCAATTAAGAGAGATTGCAGTGACAAGTCTGACACAATAGGAAGAAGGTTTCAGAAGGGACGTGCTGGGGGAGGGGGCATCTCATTCATTTAGCACCACAAAAACAATGCAAAATGAAGTAATTAATTTGGGGACAGATTGCTTCCTTCACTGTGTCCTGCTGAATGTGTAAACAAAATCTCAGTTGTTCACTAAGTGTTCACTAATTCAACAGAATTAAAAGATGAAGCTCAACCCTCTGCAAGCCATTAACATTTTTATTGTCAAATGATAATATAAGGGCTATTTCAGAGAAGACCAGAGGCTGACTGAACAAAATATGTCATCTCTTACTGTGGCCTGTGGCCAGAAAAGACACATAGGGAAAGGGGCAATGACAGAGTGGTCTTTACCTGCTAACACTCCAGATTCTAGTAATCGACATTTAGGGGACTTTCTGAAGAGGTTGCACCTGAAGCTGTGCTTAGATGCCACCATTAGCTGGGCTAGAAACCTCCCTGAACACCTAGTTTTGTCCTTCCAGGCATCCTGAGCTAATAATTTTCACCATTTTATTAGCTAGAGCCTGAAAATTGTGGTCTTTTTTGAGGACAGAGCACTATTTTCTGTTGTCTTTCTGTCTTTCCTAATCCATTGCTGTCTTCTAGCTCCCTCCTTGACCACTGCAGAGCACAAAGCTGATCTTTGCAGAAAACTTTTCACAGGAATTCCAAAATCTTTTTACCATGAGCTATTTTACGGCTTGTCATTGCATATGGGTAGTTAGGCTTACTCCTTCCCCTGTGAATTCCTCTGTACTTATTAACATTGATTTTCATCTGCCGTTTTATCACTCAGTCATTCAGCATCCAGCTAGACAAGAAAGCTCCAAATTTTGATTCCTTTAGCACCTATTTTTTTTACTTAAAAGGGTTCCCCCCCCTTTTTTTATCCCTAAGTAGAGCTACATGTGCAATGCAATCATTTAATGGTTCATCTTCTAGAAGAAACCCACCATGTCCCAGTAGCCATTTGCAGGATGATGTGCTGTCACGTCCTCGCACTACAAGGTCCTGATATTTCAAACAAACATCACTGTATCACAACTTTCTATCAGCAAAACTCACTGGTGTGGAGGACATGGTGCTACAAGCCCTTGTTTCTGGATTGCCAACTGTCCAAGAGGAGCCAACATGATTTTGTAACATCTGTATTTCATATCTCAGAGCTTAAAGTTTAGATCTTCAACCCTACCTGGGTACTGGCAGCAGATGTTTTCTCTCAGTAACTGTGAGATTGAACGTCGAGCTATGTGCTGAAAATCTTTTGATTCCCTTATGTTCCTATGGAAACATGAGAGGAGCCTTCTGCCAAAGCAAGCCAAGGCCTTTGGCTTTACATGCGTAACATGTGAATTACGCATTCCTGTACCCATTTTAGGAGCCAGCTCCCAGCGCTGGAACTGTGCCATTAGCAGAAAGGAGACACAGAAAGGTCCAATCTAACCTTTACAATCTGCTGCAAAGAAACCATGAGATGCTTCTTTCCCTCTCCGCAGAAGTCATCCATCTAAAGACACTTGTCAGTGGGGGAGCAGGGCTCCTCTCCGTGATTAGATTTGATTCTAAGACAATCAGCTAAAGTCAGGAAGGGTTTGGAGCAGCTGCCGTGCGAGGTGCATGTGCAAATGGGAATTTAGGGCTTTGACAGACTGCAAACTCTGTTACCCTGCAGAATGTCTTAGGAAATGCAAGGCAATTGAGATTGCTTAGGCTGCGTGAAAGAGGGATAAGCAGGGAAGTGCTCTGTGATAAGAACACACACGCATGCCATGGCCCTGGAGCAGGATGGTAAGTGGTAACTTTTTTATACCACTTTAACTTACTCGGGTGTGCAAGCTCTTTGTCTAAGCTGGAATGCAAAATAAAGTTGTGCTCCATCAACTGATCAGAGCTGGCTTGAGAGCCAAAGTGCGTACAGGTTATTATTACTGTAACTGGTTAATCAGGCCAGCCATCAGATCTCAGCATTGAACACCGTGAGCAACTGTCAGCATACGATGCTGATAAGTCCAATCCAGTACATATGGAAGTAGCTAAGAGAGAAAATTCTGCCTCATTTAAAATCACATTATCCAGCCTGCCACCCTTCACTGGCTCTTGGCCTGTCACACAGACTAATGGACAGGCACCCTGAAAAATACTCATTGTGAGCCTAGGAACGGATAAGAGCCTCTCGTGTTTGACAAAAGCCAATTAAGATCAACTAAACCTTCTATCTTGCCTCTTCTGAAAAAGCACATCTACCATATTGCTTGAAGAGCTCCGTTGTGTTCCTGGTTGTCAAGCAAATACCAGGAAACATTAAAGAACTTGCCATTCAGTGGGCAGAATAATTAGAGGAGCAGTAACCTTCAACAGCAGGTGCCAGTGACAGGTGACATGTGCCAACATCCTGGACGACTCATTGAACAGGGCACCAACTGGGGCACGAGGCTGACAGATCTCATGGCAGGTGAAGGCAACTTCCAGAAAGTCATGAATGCCAGTGAGATATTGATGCTTATACCGCCAGATCACTCTGCCAGCTTTCGACAAAGTGCTAAGATACAACTGATGTGTTTATAAAGTATAGCAAGAATAAATAGCCACCAGTGCTGTGGCTTCTCCCGTAGCATTCAGGTGTGCGACAGGTACCTTCTGCTCCTCTTCAAGGTTCTTGTTTCATGGACCTGTGAAGATCAGCCCTGTCCCGGCATGAATTAAACACAGGTGTTGGATGTAAGACTAGAAGCGATCCTTTGGGTCATTTAGTCCTGTCATCTATTATCTTCAGCAATCCTGCCATATAATGTCCTCCAAAATTAATGAACTTAATCTTAAAAGCAGCAAGTAATTTTTTTTTTTCCCTCACTGCCCTAGAGGGTATGCTGAAACCTCACTGCTCTGATGGTCAAATATCCAATCCAGGTCAAAATGATGCCCTTCGGACAGGGAGACACTGCGAAGAAATAAGGAAAATGCTGTTTTTACCTCCTAGCAAAAACACACAGCTCCCATTCAACATTGTGATCTGAAACATCAGTTCCCTGACTCCTAGTTGACTTTGAATCAACAGGTTGCAACCATGTCTGAATCCCTTCTTTTACCTCCGCTCAATGGAGAAGTTTGTTCTTTCTCTCAAACAATGACTTAGTCCTGAGGTTTTCCTGCCATTACTTCCAGGCTAGATTATCTTCTGTGGATTTCGGTATGACCAAATATGATGTGTTTATCCATATCATCCACCTCCATGGCTCCATGGCTTCCAGCCCATGCGATAGTTACAGTGCTGGATGAAGGCCATGGTTTTAATTGCCAAAGCAATCAGGGGATTAGGCTCTGCTACATGAAAATCTAAAATTTTTGATCTGTGAACTGCTGCTGCATCTGTACTTCACAGCATAGCTCACAGTGGATAGAGACTGAGGGTAAATGTTTCAAACAAGGGGATCTGGCTGTAAAACAGCATTTTGGAGAAACACAAGATCTGATCGCTCCTCAGAAACATTCTCAAGGCTTTCTATCTGAAACAGATTTTCCATCATTTCTGTCACCATCATGACAGCCAAAAAAACATTATAGTGAGGATTCATCTTGCTAGTTTAATCTGTCTCCAGTGTAAATGTTTCCTTTGGAGATATTTGCTGTAGTCTTTTATAGTCAATGGGGAGGAAAAGGTGTTTCTAACAGGATTCATATAGTCTTTTGTGGATATCTGCTTTAGGGTGATATGAATTGCACCCTAGAAGTAGATATTTCCTTCTTCTGATTGGAAAAGCTCCAGATACTTGCCTGGATGCAGCATGCATGGCAGCTTTGGCCAAGTGATTGCTACCCTGCTAGTGGAAGAAACCAAACAGGAAGATCCTAATATTCATATATTCCAAGCAGAATTTCCACTTGCATAGAAAAGGGTGTTACCGGCTTCTACAGTCTTTTACTGTTCCTTTACATTCTTTTAGTGTCTTTAAGGCACTCAAGTATTATGCTGAGCAGCATTCTGCCACTGTAGGGTAGATGAGATGGATGACTCTATTAGTATCTGCAGAGTTATTTTTAATTTATACTAGCATAAAAGAGAGGTGAATAGGGCCCTTAACTTCTTATTCCTGCCTTAGTCATGGACTTTCTCTGTGACCTTGGGAAAATTGCTTTATCTGTTATTTTCCCGATGTGTAAAATTAGGATGATCATGCTCAAAGACTGCTATGAGGTCTAATTAGTAAGTGTAAAGCACTATGAAATCCTCTGATGACAGACGCGGAGTGTAGCTAGCCTGGGATAAAGAGGATTAAAAGAAGTTGTGCTAACATAACAAATACTTGAGAAATTATACTTATGGGGGAAGTAAAATGGCACATATCTGCAGGTGAGGAAACGAGAATCAGCGGTCTGTAACTGTGGTCGGCCAACCTCAAATCCACTGACCGGAGTGTGTCTACAAAGAAGGTTTGGACAATTAAATGAATCACCTAGCAGAGTCCAGAATCAGGGGAAATACTATAGATTAGTAGGGTTATCCTAGGAAAAACCCTTCCACATTTATCCATCTGGAGTTTGATTGACCTGATGGATCTTTCACAGCATTTTTCATCGCCATTTCTGAAAGATTCGCCAATGTAACATTTTCATGTGCATGGTTCAGTATTCATACCACAAGCAGCAACACCATGTCTCTGAACATGCAGGACACGTAGTTATTAGAAAACCTTTTCCTTTCAGCAGGTCATCGAATGCCCCTTTCCAGAAGTGAGCAGGGATTTCTAAGTTGTATCCTGCGCCACTTGGAAGTGCCTTCTGTGGAGTGGTGCCAGTTCAAAGCTCCTGACAACCAGGACTCCCGCATGTCCAACTGTCATCTCATCCCTTTTGAATGCCATAACATATATTGCTCCCAACACAACCAGCAGTCTTACTCTTCCACAAGTGTCAAACCAGACACCGTCTTCTATTCGTCTCGTAATTGTCAGGTTGCCATTACTTTCTGACTCTTTTGCTTTGTCCCTCCCCAGGCATCACCGTGGACAAGTTTGGGCTGATTTACTTCGTGGATGGCACTATGATCAGGCGGATTGATCAGAATGGGATCATCTCAACTGTGTTGGGTTCCAATGACTTGACATCTGCTCGGCCTCTCAGCTGTGACTCTGTCATGGACATTTCTCAGGTAAGACGGTGTTTCACTTGGGTTTCTACAGAATAGAATCCTATTCCTTCACCCTATCTGCATGTCTGTGTGCCTCCCCAGGTCTGACAAAGAGGTAAGGTCTCAAGGAGAATTACATCTCTACATATTTTGTGGTGTGAAAATGACTGGGTCAAAAAGAAAGATCCTGTAAGACCTAACTGACCTAACTCAGAGAACTCTGGGGAGAGAGATTTTAAGGATGTCCCAGACACAAAAGAGACTTCTTTCAGAGCTCCTGATCAGTTGGGAGAGACAGATTCCTGGGAAGGCAGGTTTCATTAGGCTCATTTCTCAAGAAACTAGTTTCTTTCATCTAAAGAGACCAGACAGCAGCACTCATTTTAGTAGGGCTGTGTGCCATGCTCTGTTATAACAACTTAGCTAACTGTGGTTTTTTTCTTTGCTTCCCCCCATCCTAATTTGGCCCAGCACAACTTTAGACCTGAAGCAAATTAACATCTAGGAAATACTGATTGGAGGCTGTGGTGCCAAAATTAGCAACAGCAGGAAAACAAGAATCTTGAATTGCATCAGATTGCAAATTCGTTGCAGCCACCATCATGCTGGGCTTTTTAAGTCCTGCTGCTTCCCGCTGCTTAAAGGTGGAGAGAAGGAAAAAAAGCAAAGAGAGAGAGAGAAAAAGAAATCTTGGTTTGATGATTGCTTTACTTCTGGATAGCACAGAAGAGAAACCCATTACAGCCCAGCACTCAGTTTTGTGGGGCACTGGCCAACCTGTCAAATAACACCAGTTTAAAGATAGTGTCCTTTGAAACCTTTGTGCCACTCCTTGTTTGCCTGGCTACAGGAATGTTGCCCTCTGCCATGAAAATATAGATCATAGCTGGAGGGCTAAGTACTGTTATTCAGCCACAATAGATGTCAATGGGGTTTCCGTTTTGTAACTACCTAGATAATTTCCATGCTCCCATATGGAATCCGTTCCTCTTGGTTTTCCCTCTAATTTGAAAAGATTATTCTTGCTCCTTTGCAACTGGTTCCCACTGTCCGCACTTTATGAACAAGCTGAAATTATGAGTTTAAAAGCTCTCATGCCTTTTATAGAAGCAAATTTTGTTGGGCAAGGGCCATCTTGTAGCACGCTTCTCATCTTACGGGCATAGTTTTTTCTTTATCTGAATTTCAGGGGCAGTTACCACAAGACCATTGTAGATTCCAGTTCTAAAAATTATTTTCTTTCAAGTTATGTGGCTTATCTGAATACCAATGTCATGTTTAAACACTTCTGAGATGAGCTAAAATGTATCAGCTGAAGACTCTTTCTTTCCCTTTATAAAATGACAGGAGCCATTTTTAGATTAACCTGTACTGCGATGGGCAGATTGACCACTCCTATTCTGGACAAACTCACTGAAGACCAGTTTAATTAAAAAACAACAACAACAACCCAAAGCAGGCAAAAAAAAAGCCCCCAAAACCACCCAACCAAGAAAAAAAAAAACCCAAACCAGCTTGGGAAGTAGTTTTTCATGATTTACAGTGGCTAGAAGGGTCTTTTCTGTCAGCTCCATGAGGCTCCCTGGGACATGAGGACATGAAATATTTAGCTGCCAATGTTGACAAGGAATGGTTTTTACGAAATTGAAAATTCCCTTGTCAGTTCAGAATAAACTCTGCTCTTGATGCTAACTCAAGGCTGTGGAGCTTAAAGACCACTGGAAGGGATGGAGGCATGCATTATTAAAGAGAAAACCACAGGCTATAATGTTTCACTACAGGAAGGGTTAAAATAGGCCAGGAGCTGAGGAAAGGAAGGAGATTTTGCAAACAGAGAACCAGAGTAGACAGAGCTTAGCACACTGCTTAGCCATGAAAATAAGCTTCACAGGCCCAGCCATTAGAAGGCACAATGAACTAAATACCTTGCATCTGATGCTTTACAAAAAAAACCCGAATGCAAAAGTTGAAAAGGGATTTAACGTGAATAGAAGCATCACAAGTAAAGCATGGCTGTGGCAGAGATGTTCAACAACAGACTTTAAAAATAGAAATCTCCTGTGTTCCTCTAGGTCTTCCCTGGTTTCTTCTTGCTCTTGGTTTTAAGTAAAATCACAGTGAGAGATGGTTTGCTGGACTTCAGCCTGCTGGCATCTACTCCTTCTCCTTCCCATAAGGTTGCCACCTTACAGATGCAAAATAACCCCCAAACTTAGTCACCTCAGATAAATGAGAAGCAGCAACTGAGATGGATGGTAAGAGAGGAAGATGTGAAACAAAGAAATAGGGAGATCCCAGAACTGCAGAGCCTTGAGTGTGCCCAGATCCCAGAACTCTCCATCACAGCACATCATGCTGTTGGCTACAAAGAAAACACATGGGTGCAGGGAGAATGGCACAAAGTGACCAGCCTCTCAGTTAACTGCGAGATATCAAGTCCATCTGCTCTAACTTAGAGTTGCTTGGCTGACTGAAAGGGAATATACAACCAGAGTAGCTATTCTTGCTAACTAGCTGAAAATCTATTTAAAAGCCTGGCTGGAGGCGACCAAGAGCATTCTTCACAGCTGTTCATTTCCAGTCACCCTTCACACCTCTACTATGGGGAAGATGCACCATTAGGAAAACATTTAAGCATTGTTTGTTTCCCATCAGCACAACACTGACTTTTTTTATATATATATATAAACCTGAAATAAAATAAATTAATCAAAAAAATGCTAACCTTAACAGTTCTTTATTTACAAAAATAAAATTGCCCTGAATTCTGTTGGTAAACATTTCTTAGATTTGGCAACTAAAAGAGTAGACTCACATTAAAAGAAAGTGTATTGCAGAAGCAGAGCTAGAAGTAAAAACCCTCTAGTGCTCACTCACTTGCGGTGTTACCAGTCACTTTTTCAGTTTGTTTGTGTATGTGGTTTATCAATGTCGAACTGTGATGTGTCACTGTTAATTGAACCCATTCTTCCATTATGCTAGAAAAAAATATGTGAAAACCAGTGTGAAGACACAAGTATTTTATACCCCAGATTGAAATTGCCTGAATTTCTTGGGAATTGCTATTTTGCATTTTTGCAGCATCAAGCAGAAAATCAATAGCTATAACTTAGACATACACACATGCTGACACAGTTGACAGTTTTGTGTCTATCCCTCCTTGTCATTTACCCAGAGGAGCTCAGCCACTTGTCTGGAAAATCCTTTAGCAAAAAGATCATTGTTTTGTTTGACTGATTTCACAGCACTTCACACAACAAAATTCCCAGTCCCGGGTCTCTGCTTTCAGGTCTGGGCTCCATCAGTTCAACAAGCATAGGATTGTTTGGCGAGGGGAAATCCCCCTTTGGGGGTCTTTGGATCTTCTTGTTTACTTCTGCGTTCCTGGACACTAATGCCCCTTCCCACAGCCCCTGACACCTCACACCAAGGTAGAAAAGCAGAGAGAAGCTGTGGTGCAAATCAAGAGCTGAGGAGGGTCTGCCTCTCTCCATCACCCTGCTCCCACCACTGGTGCAATGCAGAGTCTGAGTGTCCACGTGTCCGCTTCATGTGACCAGGTGCTAAGCCCTCTCACTCACACCAGGGTATTGTCCTCTATGGCCACCATATCAAGCTGTAATAATTAATTGTGCTTCTTTTACACTTTCTCCTTTTAATCCATGTTGAAACATCTTGATTGTGACTGATTTGTAGCAATCACACAGTGAAAAAAGGTCTCACTGTAATAATTTCCTTGTGTTGTTTTACCATTAAGGTTCGTCTGGAGTGGCCCACAGATCTAGCAGTCAATCCGATGGATAATTCTCTCTACGTCCTCGACAATAATGTTGTGTTACAGATATCTGAGAACCACCAAGTGCGCATTGTGGCTGGGAGGCCCATGCATTGCCAGGTGCCAGGCATGGATCACTTTCTCCTTAGCAAGGTGGCAATCCACGCTACACTGGAGTCTGCTACCGCACTGGCCGTCTCACATAACGGGGTCCTGTATATTGCTGAGACCGATGAGAAAAAGATCAACCGCATCAGGCAGGTCACCACCAATGGAGAGATTTCTCTCGTTGCTGGTGCACCAAGCAGCTGTGACTGCAAGAACGATGCTAACTGTGACTGCTTCTCGGGGGATGATGGCTATGCCAAGGATGCCAAACTCAATGCGCCATCCTCCCTTGCAGTGTGTGCAGATGGGGAGCTGTATGTCGCTGACCTTGGAAATATCCGAATCCGCTTTATTCGGAAAAACAAACCATTCCTCAACACGCAAAATCTATATGAGTTATCCTCACCCATAGACCAGGAGCTCTACTTGTTTGACACAAGTGGTAAGCATCTTTATACTCAGAGCCTTACCACTGGAGATTATCTCTACAATTTTACTTATTCTGGAGATGGAGATATAACCCTGATTACTGACAATAACGGCAACTTAGTCAATATCCGAAGAGATTCCACAGGGATGCCCCTCTGGCTGGTGGTGCCTGATGGCCAAGTCTACTGGGTGACAATTGGTACCAACAGTGCGCTCAAGAGTGTTACGACACAGGGGCATGAAGTGGCCATGATGACGTATCACGGCAACTCTGGTCTCCTCGCCACTAAAAGCAATGAAAATGGTTGGACAACGTTTTATGAGTAAGTATATTACCGCTGTTGTGCTGCTGACTTCATTCTGTGTTCTCTGAATCATGCAAGGTTGATAGAATTTAATGCCCTGGACAGAATTATTGTCCAAATAAAATGGCCAGAACAGAGAATATCAGTTCTCACGCAAACACTAAACACTGGAAGTAAGTGCATTAGAGTTTGGATAAGCTTCCTCTACTAAGTCAAGATTCAGAGCTTCTGCTAAGTTTTTCTAAATCAGCTAAGTAATTTGGACACCTGGTTCTCCTTAATGTAGTTAGGACTAGGGATTTAGGTTGCATGTCAGGGAATTTTTCTTGGCTTTGAAAGCCCTAGAAGTGTGAAAGTTCCATCAGATTCTCTTTTTCACAGCTTTTCACCTCCTTTCTATGGTGCAATGTCTTTTTTGAGCTTGTTTGAAATGGCTAATGTAGAATGACAACTGCCAATGACTAATGACAGCTTGCTCAGAAAATGATTCTGTAATTAATAGACTGTTTGGTTTCTACTGTTTTAATTGGCCTCACTAAGCTTCAAAAATAGTCTCAGAACTGTTCAAGACCATCCCTGTCCCAAAGAGTTTTTTGAGCACAGAGAAGACAGGATGTGTTGAAAAACCCAAAGTTGGCAATGACTTGAAGGTTTGTGCTTCTTTTTTGTATTACTGTTAACAATTCCCTGCTTATAAATACCACGAAGACAACACAGTTCTGATATCAAATAGAAAAAAAATTACTGAATGAAGGGCATCTAGAAGGATGGGCTGCAAATTCATCCTGCTGTTGAGAACCCTTTCCCCTCCCTCTTTTTTAGTTTAATTTTTATTTTCAAATGTAGCCATTTTGAAACACTCCTTTTAGTGCATAATTTCCCTTATGATATGAATGGTTAGGTATAAGTGTTCAGCTATCACAATAATAGACCCATTGTAAGAGTCCAGTTTGGCTAGAACAGACAGTTCCCAAGATTACAAAGAAAAAAACTTAAAAAAAAAAGAGACTTGGGGAGGGAAAGCTGGCTAAACCCACATATCCGTGTATTAGACATGCAGTTGCTTTGGTTCTTTCTTTAAAATGTTCCAGGCCCAGTGTCAAACGTCTTTGCTTAGTACTCACTATTACTGCTCCTGCCGGAAAAAAGAACTGATGGAAACTCGTTGAAGACTCTTTTGAAAGGTTATTTGCATTCCATCCATGTTCTGCTTGCAATTACTATAGCAATATTCCTCAGTGAATCAAAGTTAATACCCTTCCATCTCTTACATTGAATTTGCTTGAGGGAGGCTTTAGGGAGGAAAGATAGGGTGTTTTTCTCTATAGGAGTGGAAGTCTGCTATATTGTCAGAACCACTGTGCTAAATCAAGGAGGTATTTCCTTTTTGCAAGGAACCCAATAGTTCCTGTGCTTGAAAACAGATGTAGCCGTGGACAGTGAAGCAAACTAAACATTACAGCTAATAACAGTCAGATTTATACCTCAAACATAATCTTTTATTTAAAAGTGTGACTGAAAACATAAAGGAGATAAAACGAGACAGAAGCTAAAATCCTACTTAGTCCGTGGATATATTTATAACAGTGATCCATTATTTCTTGCTATCCAACAAAATAGAGCATTTGTGAAAGTCATCATTCTGGTCCTTTTATGCACTTCAGAAGAGTCATAAGAAAGCTTTTTAGAGCTAAATGGGAGACAGTATTCTCCAGTAATTGGACTATGGAAATCTTGACTAGAGCAAGTCAGCACTATATGTTCGCATAGCATTACTGAAAATAGAATTGGGAATGTGTCTTCAGAGATACCTCATCCCAACCTGTGATCAGTTATCTCTATGTAACTGTTCCTGACATGTTCTGATGCGACTTTATAGAACTGCAGGGTAAAAGTCTACATCTGTATTAGTTACCTCAGCATCCCTTTATAGGCAATGGAGAGAAACAGGCACTTTCAGGGTGAGTTTCTTATGCGTTATGATGTCAGGTATCTGCTTTAAGATGACATAAACTGTATTCTGAAAGTTTCTCCCTGTAAAAGGTAGTCCAGAATGATTAGCTCAGACACAGGTGTTTACATTGCAGATGTCTACCATTTGGTCAAATGGTTCCTATGAAAGTCATCTCAGTTATTCATAAATATTGCTAGTGATAACAATGCATTTACCTACTTATTGTTATTGTTAGAAAGCTTTTTTATATGCTCAGTCTGAGATAGAGAATGTCACTCTTCATTGGAGACTGTCACTCTTCATCCTAGCCTGTCCTGTCCCGTCCTATCCTATCTGATCCTATCCTAACCTGTCCACTAGGGACTTTTGGAAAGCTGATTAGTCTCCTTTTCAGCTGTCAAAAGTACATATCAAATGGTTCAAGAACATGCTCTGTGATAGCTCTCAAAAGGTTATCAGCAATAAGGAATCATCCAGTGGGGTTGTTTTGGGTGAATTGGCAGGGATTGATTCTACCCAGGGTTTGCATGCATAATCTGGGCAAAAATATAAAATCAGACTGATAAAATGAGAAGATTAGTAAATAAAGGTGAGATACTCAGATTCCTTAATAAAGTAGGTTTCATTTAAACAAAATATGTTCTTCACACAGTCTAATGGCAGGGTACATAAGTAACAGACCACATCTAAAGAACTGGGCTGACCACTGAGTGTCAGAGACTGTAGTGAGCAAAGCATCAGGTCATTCAGCGTGATCCTCAGCATAATTCCATGGCAAATCTGTCTAACGTTGCCTGGATGGACAAAATGAATACATTTATTCATCCCACTTGTAGTGGGTAATAGGGAGCTGATTTTATCCCTGTGCAGCGTTGATGAGACTAATACTGTCAGTTCTGAGGTTTGCAGTTTATGGAGGACAGTGAAAATTGAAGGCTGTGCAGAAAACCACAACAAAAATGCATTTGTGTGGAGAAAGTGCTTTTATGCTGGAGAACTAAGAAGGCTTGATCTATTTATCTAAACTTGAAGAAGACTGGGAAGTGTCTAGATCACAGCACGTCAGCGCAAAGCTATCACCTATAGAGAGACTCTTAATCTAGCAGCGAAAGGCTTGAGAAGGGCAAGGGCCTGGAAAGCAAAGCTAGAGGATTTTAAGTTGACAGGGAGGCGTGATTTTTTAAGGCTGAGATTACCTAAACAGCAGAGCAACCAACTGTGAGAAGCAGTATACTTCCCATTTCTTGGTATCTTAGATCATGACTCTCTATGCGTTTCTTAAGATATGTTCTCACCAGACGGAAGATTTGCATGAGTCAAACACAAACTGCAGGGATGAGTGCAGGAATGGCAGGATGAAATCTAAATTCCTTGATATCCAAGAAGCCAAAGAAGATGGTGTAAACCAAATCAACATTCAACACCTTCAGGTTATTGGTTTCTATATCAGAATATCAGGAAATTTACATTGAGGAGTTTAAGTGATTTAGAGAAATCCTGTGATCACGAGAAGCTGGAAGGTGCTCGGAGTAGTTTTCTGTCCTGGCTGAGGGGGAAGGTGAAGCTCATATTTCTGTTTTGCTCATGGCCAAGGAAATAAAGACATCAAATCTGGCTCTGAGGAAAAGCTTCATGCTTCTCACAGTGTGTAATAGTTGTTTATGGGCCAGGGCAAGCTGGACGTCACTGTTTAAAAAGTTAAGAGTCAACATAAATGGAGCTGGCAAGTGTACACTGCACCAGTGGCCCCATGAAGAACATCCTCATCAGATTTACCTTTAACTGTCTGCAGAGGGGCCATAAAGCAGACACCCAACATGAAAGAGCAATGGTGTTGCAAAAGTGGCAACACTACGTGTTTACATATCCAGCATCTCTGGTTCTTCTTCAGTCGTTACACTTACCAGGGCATTTCTCAGCCTTTATCGTAAGGCTGCAAAGAGCTGTGATGTACAGGCATGTTGGTGTGACTCTGGAGAGGAGAGGAATGGAGGAGGTGGGATATGTTCATGCAGGACTGGAGGTCTGTTTCTAGGGCATGCCAGGGAATCCAGGTCCTCCAAGGGTTCAGGCTGGGCTGGCACATTGTCCCTTCATTTCCGTAGGGGAAGGAGACAGATGCTGTCTTCAGGCAGCGGCAGACTTGTGCACAGCACTCACAGCTCTTCCTTTCACACATTCTACACCAAAGCCTGCTGTAACAATCCTGCTTTATTGAGTTTAGCACTGAGAAAGGTTCAGTATATAACGGTGTGCAGTTTCCCTTTCCTTTGAGAGTGAAACTTAGCTCTCTGCAGTAATTAGCCTGTCCCCAAAGGCCTATCTAGCACTTCTTTGAGGGTTTTAGCATTGTATAGACCTTCTCTGCCTCTGCAGAGGGCTTGACATTCGCTGTCAATTAATGCAATGCAGCTCAGCTTGTCCAGTAACTGGATTAAAGACTTGCCTTCCCATTGAACCTGTGACAGTGATAATCAGCAGCAAAGGAAGCTGATCTGGAAGCTCTGCCAGCAGAACGGCTTCTTGTTGTTCAGCTCCTCAAGTCAAAGACAAAGGATGCTGTGTGACTGCTTGCTTCTTTGTTGTTGCTGCTTTTTCACTTGACCTGAAAAAATTGCTACCAACCTTTACAAAGTTTCTTAGCAGTTGCTGTTTGTCTACTTCAGAATCCAGAAATTCTTATTAATATATTTGTTTAAATCAAGAATATGGCAATTATCTTGATTAGCTCATTGAGATGGTATCACTGTACATTAATTCAATTTCCCTTTTGAGCCAAAGTCCAATGTTCTATGCGTTATTTAGCCCAGATGAGGCTTTTTGGCTTAGGTCCTTTGTGTGCCCAATTAGTTTCAAAGGTTACCTCCTCCCATACAGAATGAAATACTTACACATCCCTGCAGCCAAGCCCAGAAATTTGAAACGTTTTCATGGACTACCCGAGAAGTGGCTCACAGCTGCCTGGAGGGCAAAGAGTCTCATGGAGCCAGATCTTCAGATGGGCAGTAAGGAGAGCTGTGAACTGTAACGTAGGATGATATTTTGCAGAGAACCACTCTGCCAAACTTCACACACTGTAACGGGTGGCAGGTAGGAGCCAGCTGGACTGAGCACGCAGGAGGACCTTGGATGGCTTCCCAATGACACCCTGGACTCAGCAGAGGTCCCACTCCAGCAGCAGCAGTATTTGGTGCCCCAGCCAATGCCCTGCTCTGGGCAACTGGGGTGCCAGAACTGGGCATGGTGGTCAGCATCTGCCCCAAGGTGAGATGCAGACTCAGAGTGCCTTGCAGTTGGCGTAAAGGCTTTGAAATTTTTTCTCTCATAGTCAAAACCAGAAATAAATAATGCTTATTACCTTTGGAGGTGCAGCCACCTCTTGACTCAGAGAAAAGCTAGCTTACAGCATTAGTAACATCCCTTTATCACCTGATGATACCTCAGGTCATACACTGAGTTTTATGGGATTTGGTGGCATCCTTGGTTCAAAGTAGTTCAAGTGAGGGTCTCTTTCTGCTCCTGCAGCAGATTGGAGTATGAGAAACACCTTTGGCTTTTGCCCTCCCTCCTCTTTTGGCAAGATTTCTTTGCTCCACAATTTCTTCATGATAAAATAATTAGATTCTCATCATTGTTCCTCTGAAGAAGTTACAGCGAAACTGCATTTAAGTGGCATGATAAAATAGTACTACTCCACTACTCTCAGTACATTGTGAGATCATGTTTTGAGCCATTTTCCTGGCTTGAAATGAATGCCTGGTGTCAGAGTTTAGTTGAGAACCAAGGGAATTATGAGTATCATAAAAGCTAGAGAGGGAGAGATCTTCCTCTTCTCATTTGGGCAGTCAGAAAATTCTGCAGACTATGGCTGCAACCTGGCCTTGTGTCACTAGGGAGAGGACTCGCCTTCATACATATTTGAGTAGTATTGGTTTGACTGTTATAGATTTATTTTTAATGCTGCGTTTAATGTTGTTTGAAAAATTGTGAAGAAGCGAGCTTGTTCAGAGGCAGCAGGTGCATGTCTGTATAATTGCACACAAAATATAGTTTGCAAAGTACGTTAGGACACTTTGGCACTAAATGCAATATTATTATAGTGAATTTTTTCCGATCTATTTGACTTGGAGTTTTAAAAGACTGATGAAATGTGAAAAAGCTAAAATGAGGAAACCCAGAGACTCAGGCAAGGAATTGATTTCTGAATAGACAGTACTTAGGATGCTCTCTTTAATTCCCAAGGCCCAGGTCTCTACACAATGGTAATGTGATAAATGAAAGCTCTGAATGTTTACAAGCTCACAATTAGGCCTCATAAGCACCAAATACCATTTTAATTCTGTGCATTGAACCTTAGCTAAATACGTTTCCAATTGGGAATGGATGGCAACAGCTTCCTTTGCTGGCCTAGTAATTGTCACTGTAATTGTGAGTGCTGAGCCTTTGCAGCAGGTTTGAATGGGAGGCAGCAGCTGCGTGAGCAGGTGATGAATTCATTGCTCGGAGTGGCCGCCGCGTGCGCTCCCGTGTTTCTGTATTTTCTTAATTCTGGTGCTTTCAGAGCATTTGCAGAACACAGAAGTCTTAGGCTGTGATGAAAACCGGCCCACACCTAAATCCCAACACTGTGGAAACAGGCCTAGGCAGCTTAGCTGCAAAATGAGGTGACTAGGAGAGATTTATCTTACTGCAAATACCAGAGCACACCTGCAGCTACATAAGAGCCAGTTGCTTGGCCTTCCTCTCCAAGCTGAGGATGTGCCCAATAAGTGCCTTTATAGGACTGAAAGCAGAGGTAGAAGGACCCTACTCGTTTAACTCATTAAGCACATTATCTGTTTGGGATCTGCAAGCCTTCAAGCTGATGCATCCTGGGAGACTGTGGGTATGTGATAGGTGATAACGGGTATGTGCTGTGTGATTCAAACCAAGGGAAATGCGGAAAATGCTCCAGTCCTAAGCCAAACAGAAACAAGAACGGCTTGCCAAAAGGAAAACGCTGTGTGTGTCCGTGCTCACTGGCTTCCCACACTTCTTTTTGCAATGCCACCACAGTGATAAAAAGAGTTTTTCTCTGGACGTGAGCATTTTGCACTTCATCTGCCACCAACTAAAAATAAGAATAAAAATGGGAACAGTCTACTTGTGCTACCTTCTCACATTTCTCCCTTTGTAAGGCATGACCTCCTTGCATCTCAAATAGGTGAGCTGTCACCCCACAAAGCAAGTGCTTGGAAGGTCCTTGCCTTGCTGCTGGGCCGAGGTGCAGCAGCCCTTGTAAATGCAGAAAACACAGATGGCCCAGGTTACTTCTGATGGAGGCTAATGGGGTGACTAAGAAGGTGCCAAAAGCCTAATGTACATGTGCAGACATCTTAAACCAATTCCAGCACACCGTTCCAGCCTCTTCTGGCCCAAAAGGAGCCTTGCTTCTCAGGATCCAAAGTCCCAAATGGAAGTCCTCGCTCTTGGTGAAGCTCTTCCCTGTAGTGTGTTTTGTACAGCTGCAGCTGTAAAAATGTATCCATGTCAATTATGTGTATTGTACTTAGTCATTTTGACTTAAAAAGAAAAACATGTGCACAGAGGTCTAGGCACCATCACACTCTTTCATGTTTGTTTGGGGTTTTTCCTGCTATTTTAACCCATTTTGCACAGGCAGAGTTTACTGGCATCTTTCTCCATTTGCATATTTGCAAATATTACATATTTGCCCAGCAGAGAGCTGGAGGACCATTTGTGAGGGTGCTCTTGGCTTGATGTCCAGGAACAGAGTTTAAAGAGCTGGGTGTCGGGTGCTGCTTGGGGCTGTTAAACTGAGGATCCACAGGGTTTTGAGGGTTCTTTTGAGCACAGAAGTAGGGCTTGCATGGAGTGTAGCTTCTGTGCTGACTCTCAGCATAGTGCAGAGTGTCGTTCAATTAGGATAAAACATATGACTGACAGGACATTGACTCAGGACTTAAATGAAACAGCAGCCACGTCCATCACATGAACAAGCTCTCTGTCCCCATCCATCCTGGCTTTTGCTCTCCTTTCCCTAATCTGCAGACCTCCTTCCTTTCACACTCACACCTGTATTACACCAAACTCACCCCTTAGACTTCAGTGCAGCACATCTAGATTTGTCCTGTTATTTTTAGGAGCTGAATCAAGCTCAATTTCAGGAGCAGCCCAATTTTTAAAATGTAAATAGAGCAATAAAAATAAACCCCTTACCGTTGCTAATACCACCAAGTCAGAGGTGCCAAATTCAGATCCAACTTCCTTAAATTCTAGTGCATTTGAGATCTGAGTCTACCCTTATGGTTCAGACTGGTTTATATATAGGACTATTGATGTCGTGGTAGAAAGAATTTGGGGTGTTACACAATGCACCTTTAGTGACAACATTTTCTCTACTAGAAGGTAAGACTAAATCATGTCCTTTGTGTCCTGTCTCAGCAGATGGGGTAAAGATATCACCTGTGATGTTTTCAGTTCAAGACTTACATACAGTTTTAAGAGGAGATGTGCAGATGACTGTGCAGAAGGCACTTTCAAAACGCATACCACCTCAGTGCAAACAGGACAGCCACAAACAGGGAGCAACAGATTTGGCACTGAGAGCACTTTAGTTCTGGCTCTTGCAAGGAGATTCAGTTCAGATCCAAACTGTGTCCTGCTAGCTGCTTGGAAAAGCTTTAACTGGTCTCTGCCAAACTCCTGCAATGCAGTCCTGAATTCATCTTTGGTTTGTTTTTTTTTCTTCCTTCTTTTCTGTTTCACAAGTGACTGATTGATCACCAAGACCTTGGAGGGAAAAGGCAAGGCTGCTCTGTCCTCCATGCTTGGATAATCCCATGACTGATAGGCTGACACTGAGGAGGGCCAAATGCTTTCTTCTACCTTCCTACCTCCCTCTACGCCCCGTGGGCAAGAAAAGCCTCACATGATGGTGTCTCCAAACCCAAGGGCTGGAGCGACTTGCAATGAACTCACCCACTTAGTCACTATACACTAAATATTAAACTCTGAGCAAAAATCACCTTTTCAACCAGCCTTTCCTCACGCTAAGTCACTGCCAGCATATTGTCAAAAGCAAAGTACGAGCATTGCGTACAAATCTGGAAAAAAGAGAATAGAAGATTAAGTTCTGTTTCTGTGTAGTGCAGAGCCAGTCCAATGGCTGGTCCTGGGTCTCTCATGGATTGTAGTTCAAGAGCAATTTTTCTTGTCTCTTGTCTCTTTTCTTGTCTTGTCTTGTCTTCTCTTCTCTTCTCTTCTCTTCCCTTCTCTTCCCTTCTCTTCCCTTCTCTTCCCTTCCCTTCCCTTCCCTTCTCTTTTTTTCTTTTCTTTTTGTTTGGTTTGGATTTTTTTGCTGTTAGATGGGGTCTGTTGTCTAATTCACCAGTTCAGCTCAGAGTAATCCTGAGGAGGAAGATCAAGAGCTCCTCAAACATCTGCTGCCTCTGAGGTCTGATCAACTGTATGCAGACCCTCTCTAACACATTTCTCTCACCTATTCTTAAAAGTGTTGGGCAACGGGTTTTCCAGCACTCCATCTGTTCCTCTTCTTGGAGCAGCCATGGGCCTGGAAAATGTTCTCCAGCTTCTGGCCTGAATCTTCCTTGTTTACACTCAAGCTGATTACCTTTTGTCATGTCCTCAGTAGACATGATGAACCATTACTTATAATGCTCTTCAGAACAACAGTTGTCAGGGTGACATCTTCCCACTTCCTTGTTTCCCCGCTTCTAAATCAACTCTTTTTCTTCTTTTTTCTTTTTTTCGGGGGGTCGGGGTGGGGGTCAGGGGGCTTTGCCTCTTAGATCAGGTTTTCTAAGCTTGTTATCCTCAATGCATCATTTACATTATCATTCTGAGGAATAGTGCCCTTCAGTGGACACTGTGCTCCATCAAAGGCTTACCAAGTCCTCTCTGCTCACCCACCATTCACTTTGCATCCCCAAGAGATACATTCTCCTGATATGATCTTCTTATATATCATATAAATCATTCTTAAATGATATGTGGGCAGGACTTGAAAGTCAGATGTTTACCACTGATTGCTTTTGCTGGAATTTTTCTACTCTTTCTCCCTATTTAAATATCCCTTCTCTGAAGGTTCATCTCATCAGAAGGTCCAACAGCTCTCCAGACATAAGCCAGTAGACTTTCGTGCTGCTTTCCATTTCAGTCTGCAGTAGCCTCACTGCAAAGGTCCCTTGCCAGCGGTCTGCTCGTAGCTCAGTCTTGTGACCCAAGGGCACCCTTTTTCCAGTGCCACAAATGAGAGACAGGATGGTGCACTTCCTATGTCGACTCAGGAGGCCTCTAGGCACAAGGGTCTGCTTCTCCTTTTTACTGAAAATTAACCACCCAGCTTGTTAACTGCTGTGGGACCTTCATGTTTGTTTGTAGCTTATTTCATCTGGGTCCCAGTGCACAGGTGTCCGCATCAAAGAAACTTTCCCAGATGGTGCTTATGTTGAATCCCTCATTGGAAAAGCCAAGGACACAGTAGGGATGAAAACTGGACTGCTTTTTTACACTTTTAAATCAGCCCTTCCAGATGGTCCTAGGAACAATAAAAGGTAGACACGAGGGTCTCATCTGTGCTCAGGGCTCTACACCGTGCTCACAAAGGACTGTTCTCTACTTGATGTAGCCAGTCTGGCAGGTTCTTGCTGCTACCTTAACATTAGCTTTTGAAATAAGATAAGAAAAAATAAAATAAAAAATTGCTGAAGAGCTCAGGACACAACCAGACAAAACAGTTGGTGGCCTTCAGAAACACCTAGTTCTGCAAGATGGGATGCACATCCCAGTGCTTTTCGGTAAGTCACAGCACAGTGGATGGGAAATAAAGTTACTCTTGTAAACAAGAAGCATAGTGCAGGTGCTAAGTATTGGAAACATGTTGTTAAAATACAGCCTAATACTTGTTTACTCATTTTCTGTTCTTTGCTTGATTTTCTTCAGCTAAAAGCTGTGATTGTCTTCTCATGAAGCTGAAAAAGTCAAGACAGTCTGACAGAGTGACAGTGCATTTTTCTTTAGGGAAAATCTGGGTGAAGAACTTGAGACTTGGTCTCTGCTTTATAGGATGATTCCTGTATCCCATTCTTTTGTTGATGCTGTTGACTTTACTCCTTCCTTTCAGGTATGACAGCTTTGGCCGCCTGACCAACGTGACCTTCCCTACCGGCCAAGTGAGCAGCTTCCGCAGCGACACCGACAGCTCTGTGCATGTCCAGGTGGAAACCTCCAGCAAGGATGATGTTACAATAACAACCAATTTGTCGGCATCAGGAGCCTTCTACACCCTGCTCCAAGGTGAGTTGGGCCACTGCCCCTTTCCCGACCAAGCTGCACACAATGGATTATTCATCAGGAAACAGGCATCATCTTGATAATCCCAGCACCAAAAATCACCTGCCTCCTCAGCGCCCCAGAGCTCCCCGCCTGCTGGTACGGACGCACACTCACACCTACTTAGCCACATTCCCTAGCGCCGTGGTTGCTCTGCAGCTGTTTTCTGCTTCATTCCCAGCCAGTCCCCTTGCTGCGCAGTCCTCATGCAGTACAGTCCTCCATCCTCATTACCATTATTGTTATAACAAAAAGGGTTGCATAAATCTAGCCACACTTCCAGCTGACCCCTTTGCTTCATTCTCTTAATGGCTTCCAATTTAACAGTTACTCTCCTCCTGGAACAGGCTTCCAGCTGGTTGCTGGAGATCCCTCTGATTCTTTATTCACTGGCTGTTCAAACATTCACAAGGAAGCATCCAGAAAAATTACCATCCCTGTCCCCAAAAGGTCTGGTTTTGGGTTAAAGGGCTGGTGTGGAGAGTCACAAAGGAGAAAGGAGAGGTGGGCAGCCGGGGTGGGACTGGTGGGACCAGTTTGCAGCTGTCAGAAATGAGCACAGTTCTGCAGGTGGTGGTAAGGTGGAGATGTGGAAGATTGATGAGGCAGAGTAAAAGGTGAAGAAGTGGGAAAGAAAAGAGGAATAAATAGCAGGGGAGCACTGTGCTGACATACTGGTAGGGGCAGAAGTTGTGCACAAACCATGCCAGCCTGGATCTCCAAGTTCTGACATCTGAAGCCTCCTTAGGGTCAGGGTTAGCCATCACTCTTGTTCTCTGGGGCTTGGAGAAAGGGAAAGGACTTTCAGACTCTTTTGCTTTCTTCACTCCCCAGCTCTCATTCACTCTTAGTCTGTGCCTCATGGCAACGGGGTGTCAAACATCATTTCCCTGTGAGAGGAACAAAGTTCTCCAAGTGAGACCAACACATTCCAGAGTCACATTTGTTCCCACATCTCTGGGACACACATTTCTCTCCCCCTCCCTATAATAACAGCAAGCTTTTCTGAAAGAAAGTGCCTGCTATGCCTCAACACTGCTTCTCCCACCTCTGGAGAGGGCGGCTGAGAGGGTGCCAGCCCCTACAAGCCATGCTCACTATTCCTGTAGCGAGCACAATGACTTTCTTATTCTTGACTTCAGCCTGCAAAGCAGATCCAACCTACCCCGCCCCATCCCATCCACTCCCATTAAGACGTCTGGCAACTGCACAGACATGAGGCTGGCTTCACCTCAAGAGCCTAATTAAGCAATAGAGCCTGCTGTTGGGGGCCCTTTAGTGAGATAATTGTCTGTGATGTGATTTATACACCCAGAGCTGAAGGCACAGTTACATAATGGTGCCACGGTCAATTATCTCATTGTACTGCCCTCCAGCACAGGGGCACTCTTACCGTTAGGACACGCTGTATTACAAACAGCTTAACCATCTTCAGAAGTATAAAATTATTAAACTGTTTGGATCTGAAGAAACTCACTTAGCTTAAAATGAAAGTCTGCATAATGTTGCAGAAGAGGTGGCCTGTGACCTGCTGAGGGTGGCTTTCCCACAGGAGTTAGGGACTGTGAATTCCCAAAGTGAGGTAGCAGAAACTGAAAGAAGGGCCATTGGAATTGTCCAGGGGTGTATTGAGCACGGTTGAAACGTAATTTGCCTTCCAAGTGCTTCTCCAGCAGATGGAACTGGAGCTGTCGTCAAGGTCTGTGAGTGTCTTGCCCACTCCATTGTTCTTCAGGGAAAATGGTTACTGCAGATTCGCTTTGCATGGGAGGTGCTCGTGCATTTCCCTTCTGGGCTCACAGATCTGGCCAGCTTTCAGAAATCCCTGGTGAACCTTTCAGGAAACCTGGATCACACTGTGAACAAGTGAGATCTGAGAAGGCATTTTCGGAAGGTTATGGATTCCTGTTGGATGTATTTAGGAGCTTCTAGAGCTAACAGGCACCTCGGAGCCTCTGTGGGATTTTGTCCTCTGGACTAATGACCAAGTGAGCATTTGTTCAAGGCCAAAATAGGGCAGTAGTGCTCTAGAGCCAAAGCAGCATAAAATACAGCATGCAATGGCCCTGGATTTTGATAAATGCCTTCCAAAGCCAGGGGAGAGTCTTCTCTTGGGAAAATGTGGAAAGTGGAGGATTTACATTCCCCACACTGTACCACACTGCTGGTGACAATCCACCATAACCCCTCCGTGGTGCTTACGTGACCCAAAGGGAACTTCACATGTCCATTGCGTTTCACGGAGAACTTCAAGCTTTCTGCTGCTTCCTGATGAAGGATGAAGAAGGGAGAAATATATTAGCTGTGCAGAGATATTTCACTGATTTGATTTAAAGCACATCTCCTACCACTTTCTCACGAAACCAAGCATCTAAGAACAAAAGTATGACAGCCAGCTGACTCTCCCCCTCCACTCCATCTGCAGAATCAAGCATGGCGTGGGTTTGATGCTGCTGGAGTTTTATGTCAAAAGACCATCAATTTAAGTACTCAGTGGTCCAGCTAAAATACTTAGATTTACACTGTGGATCACTGCTGCATGTTTATAGTGGCAAAATCCAGTGCCACAGCAGTTTCACACTGGCACTACTGTGTACAGTAAGTTGAGTTGTGATCCTGCTGAGATCAGTGTGGCAAGACTCCAGCTGGATATAACAGGAGCAGGATCAGACTCACTATAAAAAAGACCAACTGGTGTCATGTTTCCTTTCCTAATTATACCAGACTGTGCTCTTTACTGATCTATTTCATCCAGACGAGAGATGATAATTTCACTGTGATCTTGTTTCCTGCTGAGCTATGGCAGAGCAACTAGTGAACAAAACCCAACTTGCCTCAGAACGGAAGAACAATTGACATGAATTTTTAATGGGTGTTTTTATTCACAATTAGGTATTTATGGCAGCCTGGGAGACAGAAATGGTAATATTTTCCAGCTTTTGAGGAGCTTCAGATAAGGCAGTCTTTGTATAATGTGCTTTTAAAGCCATTCTGCACTGAGAAAGTCTCGTGCTTTCTTACTCTTCATGAGCTCCAGTCCGCAGAAACACCAGATGGAGATTCAAAGGACGGGCTTTCAGCCTGCCTGATTCCTGAAGGATGTGGAATTCTTCTCTTCCACTCCTGAACTCCCAAATCCTGGCCTCAGAATTTGCTGATTTTTCAAGAGCTAGTGGAGGCCAGATGTACGGAGATGTGTGGGAGCTTAGTGCCTCTGCTTTCTCTCCAAACACGAGGACTTTGGTTGCCTCCTGAAAGCTTTCCCAAGTGAAAGGGTTTGGCTGTTATTTGGGGAACTGGTTAGCATTAACTCACGGTGCAATTTCCTGTCACTTGTGAGATGGTGAATAAGCTGAGGAAAGTAGGTGGCCCCACTTTTTCATTTATTGTAGTGAAACTGGGATCTTTAGGATATAAAAGCGTGGAAAGTTTTCAGCTGGACTGTGATTTAAAACAAATACTTCGCCACTCAGTGTTTTAGCCTAGAGGAAGAGGTTTGAACCTGCATCCTTTGCTAGGGTATTACACAGCTTTTCCACTGGTGCCTTTTTTAACCTGTGTAAGACTTTTCTGCAAGAATTTGAGGTGCAGAACCTCATCAGAATGAGAAAGAGATTGTCCATCTTTACTTTCACTGATGAAACTAATGTTTTGCTTGCTGTGAGTGCGACAGATCAGTGACAAAGTGCATTTGGTTGCAACTATCAGAACTGGTGATGAAGCCTGGGTGAGGGAGCACATGAAAAGCTGGAACTGTGTCACTGGATTTGAAAAGATCTCTTTTTCTGTCTTCAGACCAAGTCCGAAACAGCTACTACATCGGCGCTGATGGCTCTCTCAGACTGATGCTCGCTAACGGCATGGAGGTGGCCCTGCAAACCGAGCCGCATCTGCTGGCTGGCACCGTCAACCCCACGGTGGGGAAGAGGAATGTCACCCTGCCCATTGACAATGGCCTCAATCTCGTGGAGTGGAGGCAGAGGAAAGAGCAAGCGAGAGGGCAGGTCACCGTCTTTGGACGTCGGCTGAGGGTAAGTGAGAAGTGTGAGCAGGTTTGGACCCCACTTCCTATCTCATCAGTCCCCAGCCTCGTGACAGAAAGGGACAAGGCTGATTTGTATTGTCTGCCGTAGGGATGAGGCTGCAGGATGGAGAACTAGCCGTTCATCCTCAGTGACACAAGCTTTATGACTTGAATATATCCTTGTGCCTCCTTATGTGCTGACATTCTCTTAGCTGTCACAGGTATATTGCTGGTTTGCCTGCAAGTCCTCTGCATCACTGGGAATGTGTGACCTCCCATCAGACACCTCAGGTTTAACCATCATGTCAGGCTGTTTAAGCAAGCAAGGGACAATCCTAACTATAAAATACTGCACCAGTTAGTATAGGTATTTTCTGCCTGTGCTGCTGGCAGTAATAAACCTGAGCACCGAAAGCTTTCTAAGCATATGAGGACAGGCTGAGAGAGTTGGGGTTGTTTAACCTAGAGAGAAGGCAGCTCTAGAGAGACCTTATGGCAGCCTTCCAGTACTTAAAGGGGGCCTACAGGGAAGATAGCGATGGACTCTTTATCAAGAAGTTTACTGATAGGACAAGGGGTAACAGGTTTAAACTAAGAGGGGGTAGATTTAGATTAGTTATTAAGAAGAAATTCTTCACTGAGAGGGTGGCGAGGCGCTGGCAGAGGCTGCCCAGAGCAGCTGTGGGTGCCCCATCCCTGGAAGTGCTCAAGGCCAGGCTGGACGGGGCTGGGAGCAACCTGGTCTAGTGGAAGTTGTCCCTGCCCTCCTGGAAGTTGTCCCTGCCCTCCCTCCATGGCAGGGAGGCTGGAAATGAATGATCTTTAAGGTCCCTTCCAACCCAAAGCATTCTGTGATTCTATGATTCTATGATTCTTGTTCACTGGGCAGCCTCAGAAAAATCTCTAGATTCCTGATACTTACTAATCTGTTGAACCTGTTGGAGAGCTGGGCTCACAGGGCATTTCATCACAATTGCCATCATTCCCAGAAGCGAAATGTTGTAAACAGCTCCAGCCTGATGGTACTCTCTCCTCCAGGAGTGCACGGTCCTTTCTGTGCTTGAGACTGATGTGTTTTGAAAACATTGTTCTGTACAATGCACCACAGACTTGTCAGGGCTGTTTAAAGATCTTGCCCAATAAGCCTGTAATTCCTCTGCTAACTGCTGGCAAGGCTGGTAACCTGTAATAGCAAGTCCTGCGCAATCACCTTACACCTTGCTAGTCTCGGAGTCATGGGCTGATGAGCGGTTCCTGGGAAGCTGCTCAGCACTTGACACATTCAGACCCTCTGAGAAACACGCTTAGTGCTGTGTAATGCCACCGCAGCAAAAGAACTGCAGCTATTTATTCACACTTAAGCTTCGCAGTAAATATTAGTGCTCAGGTTTCAGAATATGTGTTTCCCACTCCTTGCTCTTCACCTCTCCCTATTCCTTGCTGCGTGACCCCTGCCACCTTGGTGTGAATTCTCCCATCTCTCCTCGCTCACACTTGTCAAGATTTGCTCTTCACCCTTCCCAACCCAGGCTCTGTTCTTTTCCCTTTGCGTCGATAGCCTCATGTTTTGTTACCAGGAGAAAAACGGCAAACAGTAGTGAAAGCTGAAACTGCTCCTTCACTGGGAACTGTTGTATATCTGCAGAAGAGTCTGCGTCACCCTTCCTGTTTGGTTTGTCTTGGGGTTTTTCATTTATTTTACTTTAGTTTAATAACCAATGAAATTATCAGGCAGGTCTTTTTCTGAAAGGAGAAAGCCTTCTGAAATCTGCAGCTGTGTCACAGCTATTTGGTGTTCAAAGCAGTATCCACTCATTTAGCCACAGCTCAGCTGCCCGTGTCAGTTTTATCTTCCAAAATTTTCACAGTAGATTCAAATGCAGAATGTGTCTTTGTTTTATATTGTACAGCAGTTGGAAAAACACTTGCAAAATTACTTTTCAGGCTGGTTACTTGTGTCCCTATAAATCTGCCAGCATTTATTCACAATTGGAGCCTATCAGGGCCCTTCTAGTGAAGCAGGAGAGCATCTTACATGGTTGAAGGACTCAGTTATGGCTCTGTTCAAGGGTTCAAAGTAGCTGAGGATGTACAAGATGTTTTAAGCTGCCTGTCCGTACCTGCATGGCAGCATCTGCACCCCTAAGACATAAACCTGCAAGGTGCTAATTGCCACCGTGGGGACTGCCCGGCATTTTACATATTCTGTGTGTTGTGTTCTCCTCTTCCCTCATACGAGTAATTGCTGTTTTCTCTGGCAAGGGAGAAGCTTAGGGAAGTTAAGCTCAACATGGTTTTGTTCATTTGGGGAAATGTTATCATTTTTTGCCATATATGAGTAGATCACTACTTTCCCACTCCCCTCACCCCACTGCTTGCATGAGGCAGCAGCAGAGACATGGTGCTCCGTGGGGAAAGAGCATGCCCAAAGAGGCTGCCGCATCGTTCCATGAAGCCTTTGAGGCAAGAACAGGATCTGGCCACTGTAAAAGAGGGAGTTCCTGTGAAACCAGCATCCTTTCTCCTGCCATCGCATGGATCCACACTCTATGAGTTGTGGCCCTTCCTCCCATGGTTGCAGTATATTCCTGTGGACTGACAACCTGTTGCCATGAGCTCGACCAGCTCCCAGCATGATGAGGCCAGTTTCACAGCTGCCTCCTTGACTCTCCCTAGGAAATAATACAATACACATGTTCTTTATTGCAGGGATAAGGCACAGGGCAGGGACTTCTGCATGGATGGAGGGAAAGGGGCCAGCCCTGATGTCTTTTTTGCAGTCCCATCAATAGTGACCTGGCTGTGCACTTGGCTGTGCACCTGTAAAGCAGCACATATATGTTAAAGCAGCCCCTTTCCCTTCTCCTGTCCCACATACCCCATGGAAAGTTGTCATGCTCTGATCCACCCACTCAGCAGTGAGATATCTCCGCAAACTATCTGGCTACAAATTGAACCCATCACTGGCCAACAGCAACACAGAATTTGTCTGCAGTGAGAGCATTAGGTAAACTACTCAAAGAAACAGAGCTCCTTCATTTTTCCTTTTTTTTTTTTTTTTTACAAACCTGAGTTTTTCAATAAAGGAGGTAAAATAATCTCTGACAGTGGAGCAAACAGGACAGACAAAAGAGACAGAGCTGCTGGCTCATCTCTTTTACTTATTTAACCATGGAAACTCCTGATGTAAGACACTTTATTTTTCCCAAGACCTTGGCAGCGGGTTAATGGTGGCATCGAGACCTAGTATCACAGGCACTCCCCAGAACTGATGTGACTGGAGAGGTCTCTTGGGATATGCTACTAACTATTTCAGGTGTGTTGACTAATGATGACAGTCCAGCATCATCTCCACATTTTCTGCAAGGTGTTGAGGTCTGGATATGGCCACCCCAACGGTTTTAGCAGTTCGCTGGGAAAATTGCTTTGTAGGCAGCCATTTATCACATGGATGTTGGCTCCTGGAGTTCTCATCACAGAAACATTGTTTGTCCTCCTCTGCTGAAGGCTGCCAGAGTGTTTTCATGAGAAATCTTCCCTTTTTGTGCTCTTGTTCTCCCAGGGAGATCAATGCATGTTGTTTAATTATAATGTGAGCTAAAGGAGCTCCATGGGAAACGTTGGAAAAATCAGAAACGGTGGTGTGTTTATGCTCTTGCTTTTCCAGAGCAAGCTAAGGAATTGAATAAAGTACTGTAGAACGTTAATTTGGGGTTAAATTTAGTCTCTCACACATTATAGAGGGGATACCAAAAACACTGTGAATGGTGGATTTAAATTTACCCTGTCTCGATCCTGTGCTGATCACAAGCCTTGTCAAACACTCTGAGGGGCAAAAGCTTTTTGCAGGAGCTTTTCCGACCCCATTCCAGGATAAGGACTCTGGGATGTAGGATGACACCTTATTTAGCTGCTTACCATAAAACATGGTTATTGGACTGAAGCCTGCAACCCTATCAGTTCTTCTGCAGAAAATTCACTTCTGTTCAAGGCATCCCCTTGAACAAGGATGAAAAAGATTTAGGCTCTGTTCGGAGGCTAGCCGGCAGGGTAGGGTTAACTTTGTCCATCGCCTTGAGGGGTGGCTGCTGGCACTGCAGTGCTTCGCAGAGAGAAGAGACATTACACCAAGAGAGCGGAGAAAACAAATCATAAAAAGAAAGGAGACTGGTTCCAACTAGTCCCACAGAAATTGCTTGCCAGAGCATGGGGAGGGTGGAATGACTTAGGGCACCGGTAATGGGATACAGAGATTTGGACTGGTCTTGAGAGCTATCCAGGGACCTGTTATTTGGTTCTTCCAGCACAGTGAATGGCACTGCTGCTGGCATACGGATCAGGGAGGCCACTTTCAGCCTGGATTACTCTCCCAGCCCTGGAAGAGCTCTTTCCAGCTCTCTTGGCAGAAAGCACGAGCAGAAGCTGCAGCTGCTGGGCTGAAGCTGCTGTGTGAATAGATGGAAGGCAGAGATGATCTTCCTTTCTGCTTTGCTTTTTTTCTTTCTTTCTCTTTTGCAAGCAATTGCCACTTCTGTTTCTCTATTTATAGCAGCAAGCCCCTATGAGATATCAAATTGCTCTGTTAGTTACATGTGTGCATCTGTACTTAGAGTTTTGATATGTTTTTAATTATTTTCCAGCTTGCCTGTTACAGTGGACTGTTGGCTGATTTCTTCTTTTTCTCATTACACATTTACATTCTCTTTTACACATACTTAATTGGAGCATTATCTACCTTTCCACAACATTTCTTTCCTCAAATCGTACCCGCCTTTTACCATGGTTATTCATAAGCTGAAAATCATTGTTGCACTTGCCTCCTCTTACACCATCTTCATGCTTACATCATGGCACCCATCCCTTCTCTCCTCGGCTCTTGAGTTGCCTTCTTTTGAATTCTGACTTTGTGGTGTCCCTGTTCTCTAGGCTTCAGTACAGACATCTGCCCACACAGCACAAAAGCACTGCAGTGGTCCTGCCTTTCCCGTTCCTGTTCCTCCAGGGCTGAGGAATCCCTTTCCTGTTGGTTCTACCCCATCCCTTTTCTCACTGTTTAGCTCTCAGATACTCCTACATCACTCAAAATATGGTGGAAATTCAATCATACACCCTAATGTAATGGCCAAGCTCAAAGCTGAACCAGGTCTGAGAACAGCAGTCAGGTGAGGAGCATTGACTTTACCCAGAGCAGGATAAGGCAGAGTTTTTAACTTGTTCTGAAGGCCTTGCAGCAAACAGCAAACTCTGGTTTATTGACTGCAGCTGAAGGGCTGCAAAGGGAACTGAAAACCAAGTCAGATGCCTGGAGTTTGAAATTCATCCAGGAAGAACCTGCACCTTTCTAGAAAAGAAGGGTTCACCAGCTGAAAGAGGTTCAAAAGTGGTGGGATGGAGAAAGAGCTGTCTTCACTGGCAAGCTCTTTCTGGGAGCGTGGGTTTTTCATCCTTGCTCAGTACTTTGCTACTGTGGTGATGTTACTCTGTAATTCTGCATGCACACGCAGCTAAACATGAGTTGTGTTATCAGCTCCTTTTTGTATTTCTGTGTGCCACAATCCCTGAATCAAAATGTATTCCTTCTCCTACCTTTGAAGTTGATACCTTTGATCTTTGGAAATGCAGAGGCAGCAGAGGTAACAGGAGTATAATTATGCAACACCAAATAACCCCAGGACAACAAAGGTAAAACTCCAGCTCTCACAGAGAAGTTCCTGCTCTGTGTAACATCTACAGTGGTCAAGGCCTCCATACATCATCTCAGGCAAAAGGCGTAACCTCCAGTGCCTGCAGTATATTCCATAAACTCAGAGGAAAAACTCTGTTTTCCACTATGTTGACATGACATCCATCTTTTTTCTGCAAGTATTGTTTTTTGATTTGCGTGAAAGCCAAAGACTATATATCCTAGGTTTAATAAGCAGAGTACTTTTCAAATATTCCTTGCAACAAGATGTCATTATATCTTCTGTAAATCTATAATGACATCTGCTGTAGCAGTCCTAAGCCTAGGTTTGGGATATGAGCAGGATTCCTTTTCCATGGTGATGTTTCAAAAGTACCCTGTTTTTCTGCCTCTCTCCTCACTGAAGTCAACAGAAGCAACATTAGGACAACTCTTTTCTTTGAAAATTGCCTCACATCCAGAGGCAATGAACAGCTGGATACTCTCCAGTGTGGTCTAAAGAGGTGTTTGGTGAAACAAGGCTAGTCTTTGTAACTTAAACTGTTTCCAGCTTCCTAATTCTCCATCTCTGTCCTGTAGGTTCATAACAGAAACCTGCTGTCCCTTGACTTTGATCGTGTGACAAGGACAGAGAAAATCTATGATGACCACCGCAAGTTCACACTCCGCATCCTCTACGACCAGGCAGGGAGACCCAGTCTCTGGTCACCCAGCAGCAGACTGAACGGGGTCAATGTCACCTATTCCCCCGGAGGGCACATTGCAGGGATTCAGAGGGGCACAATGTCCGAAAGGATGGAGTATGATCAGTCTGGCAGAATTACGTCCAGGATCTTTGCTGATGGCAAATCATGGAGCTACACTTACTTGGAGAAGGTAAGAATCCTCCTGTCGCTCAGAGGTGGTGCATTTGGTGCAAGTGGGCTTTACTCCTTTGACCTCAGCACAGCCACACTCCTTCACATCAGCTGATTTGTGGTCCTTATGGTCCAATACTCTTCTGCCTGCACTAAGGTGCACATAGTAACTTTGATGCGAGACCACCAAACAGCAGTTGAAAAGAGCCTGAGAAGTTTCTTCCCAGTTACACTGAGAGCATCTTAATGCTGTGAAGCTTTGGCATTTGATTTTTTAAGCACAACATTCCTTTGTTGAGCTAGATGCAGTATAAAATATCTTTATAAAGTCAGAGGAGTGAACAGGAAGAATTTCCAGTAGGATATTCCATGTGAAAGTAACCTATACAGTCAGACATCCTGCCTTCCTTGAGTGGCCCATTCCTGCTTTGTAGGAAATACCTGTAATTAAAAGGTACAAGGCATGAATCCAGCCAGATTGTTGCAGCACGCTTTGCAGGTTTTCTGTAGTCTGCACTCTGCAGATTGGCACAGGATTTAAATTCTTCTGGGTGTGACCATTCATCATTACACTGCCCCCTCCTATAGAACCATCGGCTGCATACCTGGGGCTGGAACTTTTCATTCCTGACTTTTGTATACAGCCTATCCCTACAACAGTTTAAGGAAGCTACAGTAACATAGCTTTTAAAAAGCAGAAAGTATTGACTTGCTCCTTGTATTATATGTGTGGATTGTTCGTTATATGCAAAATAAATAAATAAATAAATATCCCAGAACAAATAAGCCTGCAGGCAGAAATTTGGAGTAGGAGAGTAATAGAAGATACAGAGACATAATTAATTAATTGGGCATTGGAAGGTGTTGGGGGATACTTCCTCAAGCATTGTTTAAGTAGCTCTACCAATTGTATTTTAGTCTGTAAAAGCTATTGGCACAGGGAATTTGGCTAGAGACAGCTCACTACAGGGTATTGATTCTAACTGAGCTGAGCATTCTGAACTTAAACCTCCTCACTGCATTAACTGCTTCCTCCTCTGACCCACTCCTACTTGGGGATGCTCGATGCGCCGTGCAGCTGCATACCTCTCCCCATTTAATCCTATGGTGCAGAGATTTATCTCACTTGCCCTGCTCTTTGGACTGGAGAGTCTTGCAGGTTTTGTGAGAGTTGAGTATAATTTTGCCTGAAAACCAGGAATATAATCTATACTTTTCTCCTTCCCATCTAGTCCATGGTGCTGCTCCTTCACAGCCAGAGACAGTACATCTTTGAGTTTGATAAGAATGACCGTTTGTCATCGGTGACTATGCCCAACGTTGCTCGTCAGACTTTAGAAACCATTCGTTCCATTGGTTACTACAGGAACATCTACCGGCCACCAGAAGGCAACGCCTCAGTAATTCAGGATTTCACAGAGGATGAGCAGCTCCTCCACACTTTGTACTTGGGCACAGGGAGACGTGTCATCTACAAGTATGGGAAGTTGTCCAAGTTAGCCGAGATGCTCTACGACACCACAAAGATCAGTTTCACTTATGACGAAACTGCTGGCATGCTGAAGACCATAAACTTGCAGAACGAAGGGTTCACATGTACAATCAGATACAGACAGATAGGACCCCTCATTGATCGACAGATTTTCCGCTTCACTGAGGAAGGCATGGTGAATGCACGCTTTGACTATAATTATGACAACAGCTTTCGGGTGACCAGCATGCAAGCTGTCATCAATGAGACACCTTTACCCATTGATCTCTACAGGTATGATGATGTGTCAGGCAAAACTGAGCAATTTGGTAAATTCGGAGTCATTTACTACGATATCAACCAGATTATCACCACTGCTGTCATGACTCACACTAAACATTTTGATGCCTATGGCAGGATGAAGGAGGTCCAATATGAGATATTCCGGTCTCTCATGTACTGGATGACTGTGCAGTATGACAACATGGGGAGAGTGGTTAAGAAAGAGCTAAAGGTTGGCCCTTACGCAAACACAACTAGGTACTCGTATGAATATGATGCTGATGGCCAGTTGCAGACAGTGTCTATCAATGACAAACCACTCTGGCGCTACAGCTATGACCTGAACGGAAACCTCCATTTGTTGAGTCCGGGCAATAGTGCCCGCCTTACACCACTCAGGTACGACCTCAGGGATAGGATTACTAGACTGGGGGATGTGCAGTACAAAATGGATGAAGATGGCTTCCTGAAGCAAAGGGGCAATGATATTTTTGAGTACAATTCAGCTGGCCTGCTCATCAAAGCCTACAACAAAGCTAGTGGGTGGAGTGTGAAATACCGCTATGATGGCCTAGGCAGGAGAGTCTCTAGCAAAACCAGTCATGGCCATCACCTGCAGTTTTTCTACGCAGACCTGACCAACCCAACCAAGGTCACCCATTTATACAACCACTCAAGCTCCGAGATCACCTCCCTCTACTATGACCTCCAAGGCCACCTCTTTGCAATGGAGCTCAGCAGCGGTGATGAATTCTACATAGCCTGCGATAACATTGGCACTCCTTTGGCTGTCTTCAGCGGGACTGGCTTAATGATTAAGCAGATACTGTACACGGCGTATGGGGAGATCTACATGGACACTAATCCCAACTTCCAGATCATCATCGGCTACCATGGAGGACTGTATGACCCCCTCACAAAGCTTATCCATATGGGACGGAGAGACTATGATGTGCTAGCGGGTCGGTGGACAAGTCCAGACCACGATATGTGGAAGCATCTTAGTAGTAATAACATAATGCCTTTCAACCTGTATATGTTCAAAAACAACAATCCCATTAGCAACTCTCAGGATATCAAATGTTACATGACAGGTAAGACATTTAAATTAATTAACATATTCACAAGTTTGCCATCAGTGAATAGCTTTCTTCTCTCTCGATACCCTGGTTACCGTGAGGTTTTCCAGTGTTTAATATAATGGACACAAGCTTTTCTTTGCCAGTTGACCCCTATGTCCAGGGCATGTTTAATTCATTAGCATAGATGAGATTGTAATTCCCAAACTTGTTTCCTTTTCTCTTCCTTGGTGTTTGTTCCCTTTATTTTGCTTCCAGTTTTTCATACCCTCAGATATCCCAAGTTTAGCTACCAATTAATGTCCTGATAACCTTTCTCTTTGTAGAGGGGCAGCTCTGTTTACCCAGTTTTGCCTAGAGATTTATTTGCAACTAAGCAAATGACATGCAGATTTGTTTTAACAGAATGGCAACAGCAACTTCAACCTTTTACTACAGTCAGCACTATATTTCACAGCACACTACATGAACCATGCAGTTCAAAGTTAATCTGCCCCACAGAATTAAGTTTCTACTAAAAGTCAATAAAAGCAGGTGCGTTAGACTTAAAGGCCAGATTTTAGGGCATACCTATCCCACAGCTTGACATAACCTCTGCACTGCTTCCCCTGGGACTTTATAAAATGGAATAACATGAGCTCTATGTATGTTTTTTTATACAGAAAATCATTCTGTAGTTTAAATGTCTTTCCTATATTCATAGATTTATATAATCCTAGAGTTGTTTAGGTTGGAAAATACCTTTAGGATCATTGAGTCCAACTATTAACCCAGCGCTGCCAAGTCACCTCTAAACCATGTCCCAAAGTGTCACATCTACACATCTTTATATACCTCCAGGGATAGTGACTCCACCACTTCCCTGGGCAGCCTGTTCCAGTGCTTGATAACCCTTTCAGTGAAGAATTTTTTTCCTCCCCTGGCACAACTTGAGGCTGTTTCCTTTCATTCTATCGCTTGTTCCTTGGGAGAAGAGACCGACACCCCTCGCTACAGCTGCCCGTCAGGCAGCTGTAGGGTGTGAGAAGGTCCCCCTGAGCCTCCTTTTCTCCAGGCTGACCCCCCCCAGCTCCCCCCGCCGCCCCCCATCAGAGCTGTGCCCCAGCCCCT
>JAVJGI010000014.1:4440828-4472927 GCA_035590275.1 Ibycter americanus | reverse complement strand
GCTGGGTACCCTGAGAACAACTGGTCTTACTATTAAAGACTGCAGCAAAGGCATTAAGTACCTCAGGCTTTTCCTCAGCCTGTGTCACTGTGTTTCCTCCCACATCCAATAAAGGATGGAGATTCTCCTTAGCCCCCCTGGTTTTGCTAATGTATTTATAGAAACATTTTTAATTGTCTTTTACAGCAGTAGCCACATTAAGTTCTAATTGGGTTTAGGCCCTTCTCATTTTCTCCCTGCATAACCTCACGACACCCCTGTAGTCCTCCAGAGCTGCCTGCCCCTTCTTCCTTTTTCCCTGAGTTCCAGCCAGAGCTCTGTGCAGCCAGGCTGGTCGTCTTCCCCACCGGCTCGTCTTTCGGCACGTGGGGACAGCCCGCTCCTGCGCCTTTGAAGATTTCTTTCCCAAAGCATGTCCAGCCTTCCCGGGCTCCCTCGCCCGTCGGGACAGCCTCCCCGGGGACTGTCAGCTGGGCCCCACAACAGGCCAAGTCTGCCCCCCAGAAGTCCGAGGTGGCAGTTCTGCTGACCCCCCTCCTTGCTTCTCCAGGAATCGAAAACTCTACCGTGATCGCTGTGCCCCAGATGGCCTCCAGCCATCACGTCACCCACCAGTCCTTCTCTGTTCGCAAACAGCAGGTCCCGTGGGGGCCTTCCCTCGCTGGCTCCCTCACCAGCTCTGTCGGGAAGGTCTCTTCCACACACTCCAGCAACTCCCAGACTGTTCCCTCTCTGCTGGATGGTATTTCCAGCAGGCACCTGGTAACTCAAAGCGCCCCACGAGAACAAGGGCTCCGATCGTGAGACTTCTCCCAGCTGCTTATAGAGTATTTCGTCTGCCACTTCATGCTGTTTGAGTGGTCTATAACAGACTCCCACCATGATATCTGCCTTGTTGGCCTTCCCCTGATTCTTACCCATAAACACTCAACCTTATCAACACCATCATCAGGCTCTAGATAAAAACACTCCTTAACACACAGGGCCACCCCAACGCCTCTCCTTCCATATCTATCCCTTCTGAAGAGTTTATAGTCATCCACTGCAGCACTCCAGTTGTGCCAGTCATCCCACCATGTTTCTGTAGTGGCAACCATGTTATAGTTCTCCTGCTGCATAATGGCTTCCAGCTCCTCCTTTTTGTTGCTCATGCTGTGTGCATTGGTGTAGATGCACTTCAGTTGGGCTATTGATGCCACCACCTTTTTGGGGAAAGAAGCCCTAATTCCTACGTGACCATTCTCAGGTGCTTCCATGGTTGCTAAGACATCAATAACCCTTGCGTCTTTGCTGCCACATGGATCTCCATCCCCTACCTCCACTGAGACGGAAGACCATCTGGCACGTTGTCCCTTAAGCACTTGTGTGCTGCCCCCAGGCTTATCTTTAGCGAGCCTGGTTTTATCACTTTCCCCCTTCAAATCTAGTTTCTTACTTCATGCAACACTGGTAGAAATGTATGAGGGGACTGTTTTGGTGGCACTCTTTTCTAGATACTTCCCATTAGAAAACCAGGTGACACAATTGCAGATTTAATGTACATACTTCTTAAGGAGATACAATTCATTTTTAAATGCTCCTGTTGCATCTATCAAAACTTTCCTATATGCAACAATATTTGCATTCCCCAAAGTTGAGATTGGCTTAATAGCAAAAAAAAAAATTTGCAAAATAAAAATCCTGGGTTGTTCTATTTCGCTTATTTTTCTAGCCATTAGGATTTGTGCTTTCAGGTTCTTCTGCAATAATCATAAGGATTAGATTGTATTTTTTTTAATTAAAAGCTGTTTTCTCCAGAGCTGAGAAGATGATGCCATGAGGGAAGTAAAATATGCCAAAAGATGCAGACTAAGATCCCATGTGTTGGCCTCACTCTGATAATTAAGGCTGGCAGGGAATACATTGAGATAACTTTTCCTATCAGAAAATGCTCATTTGTCAAAACTGAATTTGTTTATGGGAGAGGGTTGATCTTGAGAGATTTCTCAGCAGAAATGTTGTAAACAGCTCTCCAAATTGTCTAAATGACAAATTTTGAAGTAGCCTAGGAGGAAAATTCCTCTTTAGTTTGCAGCCTTTTAAAGTAAAGTGTAAACTAATGATTGAAAACTGGAAAAGAAAAATTAAAGAGTCAAAACCAAAATGGAAGATCTTAATTTGAAATTGTTGTCTTGAACTGTTCTAGTTTCTGAACCGTTGCCTTGTGATATATTAACAAATTTTTGTTTTCCTGCTCAAATTAAGACAGGACAAAATTTCCAGTCCTGTCTTGGAACAGATGAACAGCTTCCCACCTAGCTCTGGTGATACAATCAAGATATCCAAATCTGATACTTTAATATTTTATATGTACCGAGTAACTTTTTCCATGACCTTAAAAGTCCTATTTTTAGTCTTTCAAGAATACAGAGCCCAAACACATTTTTAAAATTCCTTCTGTCCCCACGCATGGAAGAAACAGGTCACCTCATGGAATGAGAGCCACGGTGCAAGGCTGCTGCTCTGGCATTTCTTTCTGCTGAAGCTTTCAGGCGCCTTGTGGGCAGGACCTGCGATGAGAGTGTCCTTGTCATCACAACAAAATCTGCCCAGATTTCGGCACAGGGAACCACTTTCTGTCCCTCCATCCCCACCCTGGGACCTGCTGTCCTTAGGGGAGCTCAGCGCGCAGGACATGGGTGAACAACACGTGCTTTGGTCTCCAGTGGTGAGGTTTCTGAGCTCGTGGGTACAAATTGGAGGCATGCGGAGGGGAGAGCAGAAGCAGGCATTTACATTTTGAGAGGCCCATTGTTAAACATGAATATTTTAGTGATTGTACACTTCATGGCGCAGAGCTTTGCTGCCAGCTTCAGCAATCCTGATGGATTGAACTGACATTTCCATTACATGTGTCTGCATTAAGCACTCTCTTTCTTTGCCCTCAAATGAATTTACTGTGAAATGTGTTGGCAGGGTTACTGTAGCTGAAAAAAAAACCTCTGTGATGTGAAATGTACTTTTCTGTCAAAGAAGTTGTCACTGCCTCTTGGCAAATTAATATTTCCCCCTCTGTTTTCTCAGCTCCACACCTTCCTCCCATGTTTTTGGGTTGCTTGGTTGGGTTTTGGGGTTTTTTTTGTTCTGGGTATTCCAGCACCTCTTCCCAAAACGAACAAACTCCTGTTTGCAAATGTTTTGAAAGTCAGTTTTCTGAGCAGTATCAAAAAAAGCCTGTCTTGAATCTTCCCAGACATGTTGCATGTCTTTCGCCTGTTCAGCATCCCTGCTCTGTATTCTTTTTAACAGTTGTGAAGTGCTTGGAATATGGTTCCTGCACCAGTGCTGACCTTCAGTGGTTTACTTTGTTCTCCTGACCACCTGGTCCACAATATGTACATCAAAGGTCTTCATTTCAGATGAGAAGGATTTGGAAGCAGGCTGGCTTAGCACTAAGCAAAAAAATAGTCAAACAAGCCTTTTAATTTCTTTCCCTCCCCCCAACCTCTCTGTTTCAAAGAGACTCCAAAACCAATCTGTACATTGAGTGAACAGAAGTGTTTTTATTACAGAAATCCTCCCCCTTCCACATGGATTGTCACAAGGGCTTTTTGGACATCTGCCCAATCACAACATTTTGGCCTGTAAGAAAACAAGCAACAGATAGTGTGTTTGTTTGGCTCCTGGCTCTCCAGTCATCTGGAAGTGTCTTATTTGCCTCTTACATCCATAATTTCTTTTCCGACCAACTCTTCAAAGCACTCATTTAGGCTCAGGGGGAATAGAGAAAAAATATTCAAAGATGTATATTTGATTATTTAAATTGATCCCTTTTTCAGATTGTTTCCACAACATTTATTGAGTTTAGCAAAATGAAAATCAAGCCCCTTGCACACGCAGCTCGAAGCAGAGCAATCACCAACACAATCCCCGTTACATCCAAACACTTAAGACCCCTGGGAGCTGATATTAGTTAAACTTTACCTTCGTACCTTTATTTTTCTTGCAATTGCTATTTGTGTGCCAAGAGCGCACCATATTGCTTGGGGACTGTAGCAGGTGTGTCCTTCTCTAGAGTTCAGTGAAGGCAAACAAGGTGAGATCATCAAATGCTGTGAAGTTAAGGGGGGAAGCGATGCTGATCCCAAGCAGATCCAGGAGTTAGCCAGCCTCATCATTATTTCCTCCAGCGGATTAACTTTCAGCTGCTATTCCTAATAGCTGTGCAATCAAAATTCAGGGAAGACACTGTAGTCTACTGTCAAGTGAATGCAGGAATGAGGTTCCCTTTAGTGCCCGTGGTCCCCCTTCTGCATTGGACAATAATTTATGGTTTGTAACCAGCAGTTTTCTCACCATCCATGGTCTTTTTCTAAGAGGTTTGTGAAAAGTACCCAAGCGAAGTAGTCTTGTATCTGTACGCTTATTTTCACTATAATGTACCTTGCAGGTAGTGTGGAGGCTGATTTTAAATGTCAGTATAAAAGATGACATGCAACTTTACACTGGTTTGATACTCAAACTATACCTTCTTGCAAAAAAAGCCAAGAAACTCAGGACTGAGGTGGAAATGCTATGGAAAAAGCAGAGGATATGTCTAGAGCCTCTTCCATGAGCAGCTGTTAAATCACTGTGCTGTTCATCCTAGCTGTCCTGGTGTTCTGGCTCACAAAGCTCTACATTTAGTCTTTAGCCTGCAGGCCCTTTGAGAGTCCTCAGGAAGAGAATTATTGTGGCTGAGATGTTCAGAGCTGCCTGTAGGACTGGGCAACGCTTCCCATGCAGTTGGAGCATCTCAGCCTCCATTTAGTGTATTGTTGTTCCTGTGCTTCTCCTGCATACCTTAGAGCAGTGTCTGGTTCCTGCTGGTGGAAGGGCAGATGTGGAGTTGGCTTTGGTTCGGGCCATTTGGTCACTGCCAAAGCTTCTGTTTCAGACCTGGGAAAGTGCAATTTGGATGGTGGTTGGAGGTTGAGAAGCCCAGCTTTGTCACACAGTTCTTTCAAGGACTGTTAAGATTTGGGCTCTTCACACAAAGACGACACTCATCATTTTGGCCAGGCTGCTACAATGCCAGGCACCGTAGGGGCCTCCTCTGTGCCTTCTCCTGGGTAATCCTGCTTGAGAGATCAGATAATCTGATTTATGCTTCTCTTCCCTTCCAGATGTCAACAGTTGGCTGCTCACCTTTGGATTCCAGCTACACAATGTCATCCCCGGCTACCCCAAGCCAGACATGGATGCAATGGAGCCGTCCTATGAGCTAATCCATACACAGATGAAAACCCAGGAATGGGACAATAGCAAGGTGATCCCTGCAACTCCATACTGTATCTCACACCCTTACCAGCAAACTATCCAGTTGCAATCTTTATTAAAAAGAACCCACTCTATCAGCATGTTATTCCACATATGCTGAGAGGTTAAGAACGAGTCAGTCCCCGTTACAGTAATGAAATCTGATTCAATAATCACACCCTAAGTGCCATGATGCCTTTTCCATGATCCTTACTGCCATGATGCCTTTTCCTGTGGTATTTTCTGGTGGTTGCTCAATGAAGTGGTGTGTTACTTTCTTCCACAAGAGGCCACGATATAACATATTGCAGGCTAAATTCAAGGCCTTTGCACCAAGGATTCTTGGAAGTGGGGGGAAAAAAAAAAAAAAAGCAAATCTTGATAAAGAATTAGTTTCTACAGATTTTTTTCTATAAACTTATTCAGTCTGGTTTAAAATGTCTTAAACAAGTCCCAGTACTTTCATAGGAAGCTGTTCTGCATTGCAGGGGGTCTCACCAGAAAGAAGTTTTAGATGATAGTTAACTTTCATTTTACTTGGCTGGGTTTAATCCCAAGTCACTGTGTCCTGCTTTTAAAAACAGGCCTGCATCACAAGCCATTTTGGTAGATGCTGGCACAAAATTCAATCACGAAATTGGCAAGAAAAAAGCTTTTACAGCCCAATCATTTCCTCCTCTCTTGCTGTTGGAAATTATTCAGCTGAAAGATGGAGGCAACACTGTTAAAGGTTAGCACGCTGGGTCGGGATCAGAAAGCCCTGGGTTACTCCCAGCCCTACTACTTATCAGTTGTATGACCTTGAAAAAGTCATTTACGTCTTAGGATGCTCTTTCATCTCTGAGCCTGATTTTATTCTGGGGTTGCTTTCATCTCTTTAGTCCAAATCCTCTTTAGTCCGAGTACCTGCTTGCTATTGCAGTGTATTCAAACATCGCGACAGCCATGATGCACCAACATGCTTGGGGATATCAGGATATGCTCTTAACATTTCTGCTAATAAAATTAGAACTGTAGGAAGTGGAGTTGATTCCAGCTGCCCTCCTAGCCTCTTTATCTATGAGTTCACTGAAATCTGACTGTCCTGCAGCAGATTCTTGAGGTCCTGTACATATTAAACCAGGAGGTAAAATACAGTGTCACATTTCCCGAACTGCAAAAGGTATCACTCAGAGGTATGAACAATATACAGTGCATTAAATAAAATAGTCATGTGTCAGCCCATCCTTGGTACTCAGCCTCATAGCTATGATGAAGACAAGCTACAATGTACCAGCTTCAACTTCAACAAGAGATTTATATTAAGATCTATCACTTTATAATAGAGGGGGACCAAAATAATAATGCCTTTTGCTACCATGACTGAGTTGGTGCTTGAAAACCATTACACCACAATAACTTGGTTGTGTTTTGGAGCTTAGAGACTCCTTTTTTGTTCCTCGCTTCCTTGGATTAAACAATAAAATAGTAATAGAGATTATTTCTGTAATAGGAAATAGCCTCAGGATTTTTCCCCCTCTCTGATGTGACACATTCTCCCCAGGCAAAGCTGAACAGAAGGCAAACTGGGAAGGCTCATTCAGAAACTACAAAAGATTGTCTCTGAATTTTTATGTGCAGTAAATAATAACTTTCACAGAACCACAATATAAATTGTTATTATTGGTGGTGGTGTTATTATTATATCATTATTTTATCATTAGTTCATTATTATTATTAGATTTATTGAACAGCCAAGTAACTTGAGTGACAGCTTGAGATGGAGACTGACACTTGCTCATTACAGGCAGCTGAGCTGGAAATAAAACCAAGGAGCCCTCCCTTCCATCCACCCATTTTAGGTGAATCTGCCTGAATGAGCAGTAAGAAGAAAAGAAAATCTCCACGTCCCTTTCAGGCTTTTAAAGCAAGAAGCTGCAGTGAGGACTGTGCAGGGACCAGCTTAGTAAAAGAGGGCTTTGTGCAGCCATTGTGCTTCCAGATGAGTCACTTCACACTCAGCTGTTGAAAGTGGAATTTAACCATTGCAGGCTGTTTCATACTCTTCCCCTGTGTTATGACAGCAACAAAACATGACCATTTTTATTTCAGTCTACAGTTGCAGGATCATGCTGTGAGAGCGAGTGGCTCTCAAATGCTAGAGAGCTGGATTCCCTTCCTTTCTGTCACACCCAGCATTTCATAGGCATATATTTGCATAAAATAAATTAATTCACATATGATACCTGAACATGTGATCCATTTTCTCCTAAGCCTATCTGTGCATCCAACACTGATGTTTCCACAGGCAGTTCTGTTCACTCCCAACCCTTCCAGCCACACATGCGCACTACCAGACACAGTCCAGCCCTACTTCCTACTGGTTGTCTTTGTATTTATTGATGAAGCATGTGGAAGAAAATACAAACTTTTGAAAATTTCACATAGCAAATGGCAGAATTAAACAAAGGTAAATGGAAGCACAGGAAATATTTTCAGATAATAAGACTGATCAGACTGTGAAATGGTCTTCCAAAGCATATGGAGTAAGCTCCAGAGCTTTCATCATTTAAAAGTAGCCTGGGCAAGGCACTGGACAGTGCCCAACCTGCTTGCAATCCAGGGATAGCCACTGAATGATGTACCACAGCTTTCTCCATGTCTTCTGATCCCTGGATTCTCTGGGTCACATACCTCCTTGAAACAGACCAAAGCAAATTTGAGCTGCTCCACTGGCTTTGCTGATCAAAGCTGTGGCCCAGCAGAGAGAGTCGGGTTTTTTATCAGAGAGGGACGAATAATAGGAGCACGAGAGCAAAGCACTGACTCCACTTAAATGGCTGCTTTGTATCTTTCCAGAGTGGATAACCAGAGGGCCCTAGCATCTCCTTCCAAAACATTGTTGGTACTTGCCTTGCAGGACTGGAAGATGGGAGAGATAATTCTGACTTTGAGTATCCACCAGCTCAGAAACAGCCAGCATGTCATAAACCTTGCACTAACCCCCTGCAGCTCTGGAGTGACATTTAAAATCCAATACTCTGTTGTGCAGCATTTTCTCCCACCCCTCCTCCCTGTGACCATGAGGCTGTCACTAAATTGTTTGTTGAACAAGTTCAGTGTTATTGGCCACCAGGGGACTCTGGGTGACCTCTGGCATATTGTAGAGCTGCTGCACCTGAATCCAATTTCTCTTTTTTTTTCTTTATTTTTTTTCCCCCTTCCCTTTTGTCTTGTTGAACTGTCAGGTAATTGCTGGAGCCAGCACAACTCTGCTTGCAGGGAGGGGTGTTTTGGAGTCAATGCTTATATCGTTAACTACATCACATTATTAACTACCCTTCTCTCCATCCCACAAGCACTGTGCTTCCAGGAGGGGTCATGTTTTCTGCGGTGCCCATTGCAGGCTGTGCTGGAGGAGCAGCTTTTAGCATCCCTTATGGAACAGCATTTTGGAGGCAAGGGCTGCTCTGGGATGCTCAGCCAGGGAGTGAGCTGTAGGGCTGTGCTTTCTGGCAGAGCTTCTCCCAAGGACAATCTGTTTGAGGGACTGGCTCTGCCAGCGTCCATCATTCGGGGGGGGCATCCTGATATTGCGAGTGCTTTGTCCTGGGCTTAAGCCATTACGCTGTCTGGACATCTGTCCATCAGCCCCTAGTTATGTTTTGCAGAAGTACTGGCCAGCTTTCACTGGATCTAATGCGCGGAAGGGAGCTGAAGCCTCAAAGACATTAAGCTCTTGAAGCTTTATGAAAATAGATGAGCAAGAGAAGGAGGCAAATCCTCTTATTTCCCCACAGATGGAAATCTGCTTGGTGAGCTCAGCCTCGTTGCCCCCCTGCAGCTGTGTACACCAGTGGGTGGAGGAGAGACCTGTCCTCTAAGCCCAAGAGTTAGCACTTGTGTTTAGCTCAATGCTAACTGATCAGCAGCTTCGGCGCTGGCCTTGCTGGCCATTTGCACATCTCCATTGTCCCACCTGCGTTGGTGGTTGACAGGTTGCTAAGCAGGCGCGTTGCCTCTCCAACCAGCAGTGCTGCTGTGCTGATGGGTAGGTGCCTGGTAGGCTGTTGTGGTGGATGGGCTCCTCCTGCGCCTCCCCCAGCCGGGAGGTGGTGGGGGTCATCCAAATGGGGACTCGTCTTCAGGTGATGGCCAGGTGGAATGGAGGGAAGAGGCTGATTTCTGAAGAACGTTTTGTTAACAGAGAGCAAGGGAAGGAGTTAATGGTGAAGAATATTTCAGAGAAGTCATAACTTCCAAGCCTTTCAGAAGAAGTGGCTTTCTGTGTTGTAAGCCATATGGTGGTAAGAGAAACACCTATCTGTGTATAATGGCACAAGGATATCGAGAAACTTGGAAACATGCTCACGTATTTCACATCTTGGATCCTTGATGGGAAATTAAAGCTTTCAGTCTCACACTGGAAGGCGGTATTTAAAAACAACAGATGATAGTATCTGGCTATGGTATTTTGAATCCTCAAGAGGTGCCGGCAAAATGCAAGAGGCTATTCAGAGATCTCTGTAATGTGCCGTTCTCTTGAGCTCTGTGCAGCAGCAAACAAATGATGAAGGTCATTCCCTTCTCTCCAATGGGTTGTTACTAGATAAAGTCAAATGTCACCTAAGGACATCCGATTAAAAAACGACTGTGAGGAAAAACAAACCCAGCATATTTGTCACTCACATCTAGCAAGAAATATTGAAATAACTATTAATTCCCTTCTTTCTTCTGTAAAACTGGTTTTATAGATACCTTGGTTTACAGTTGCTAAAAGCAGCATCGTTTTGCAGAGAATACCACATGCCAGTAAGCCTTGGATGGAGATTTTCTGTTTCTCTTCCTTGCCAGTTCATTAAGATGAGTTCTAAGATGAAGCAGAACTGGTATTTTCAGTCAGGGATACACTGCCTCTTTGAACTACACATAATCTGTTTGCCTCCACCCCCTTTATATTCACAGCAGAGCATGCAAACTAGCTGTACTCTGGTTTGCCTGAATTTGGTCGTTTGTTTTAGGGGTTTTTTTCCAGTTGGATGTGTTTGCTTTTCCTTTCAAAAAGTGCTGTTCCCAAATACACCCTTTTACCAAAGAAAGGCACTCAAAAAGTCATTTCAAAGTCATCCTGGGCTCATTTTCAAGATCACATAGATGTGTTTAGTTATTGTAATAGTTAAGTGATGATGATGTTCAGCATTACAGCTTTGCATGTGTCTGATCTCCTACTTCCCTATGTGACAAGCGATGGGAAGAGCCCAGAAGTCCTGTAACCAGTCCCCAGTGGAAAACCCTTCGGATGTGATTTTTTTCTTGAGTAAAGCACCTGAATTTAGGTCTCTGCCTGTGAGCTTGGTATCCGAGCTTCCATTATAGCCAGCAGAGATCTACAATGAACAGGGTTGCTGGTGCCAGGTGATATACCCTAGAGTTACCTCTAGGCTTCCTCACATCTACAGCATGGATTACCAGCACCCTTCTAGAGCAACAACTGGTGGCCCAGCAGGGCGCCCCATGCTGTCAAAAATGACGTTCAACACCACCCCTTTGGGTGAGTTGTCAGTGGAGCCCACAGGACAGTTCAGACAATCAGCTGCTAGGAGCTAGGATTGAATTCAAGACTAAAAGATGTAGATGTAGGTGTCTCCATGTGTGGTAGATGTGTGCACCCGCTGTAATCTGTCAACGTCTAGTTGATACAGACAGCGGAGCTCACTTGAAGGGCTGTCCACCTGCTAGGCATTAATTTTAGGCTAAGCTGAACACACTGTAGACTCCGTTGACTGTGCTAGCAGGGGTTTGATTCAGTTGCCCATACAGGGGCCAGGCAATCAAAGTAGCTTCCAGGTGATACTCCAGAAGGGCAAATTTCTCCCAGAGCTTCTTCAGTTTCTCACTGCCCTGTGTGGATGCTGAAGGCATTCTGGGGCATCTCAGATCACACTAGGCATCCAGGTATGAGCAACAGAAACAGCCCTGCAGTCAACACTGACTATGATGTGCGTGAGAAGTGGCTGCATAGAAGGCTGGGACAGCCACAGATTGACAGGTAAATGCTCGGTTTCTTTGCCAATGAAGGTGGTTCAAGCCCCCAGCTTCACAAACCTCCACCTACAGCATCTCTAAGCAGGCCACGTGACTGGAGGTCAAAAGATTCTTATTTTTGTGGCTTCAGTCAGCCATTTTATCTCTGTTTTAGCCACCAGGAGTGGTGCCAGTGGCAGTTGTACAGTTGTACATGCAACATGAGAAATGCTTTCCAGTATAGAGGAGAGGTTGTCCTGGATGGAGACCAAGAGGATACCAGCAAGGCAGTTGGCCTCATATCCTATGTGGGTGTCCTTAGGCAGAAATTGACGGTACCATTGCTTTTAGATCATGCGTAATCCCTTAAACCTCCAAGTCCTGCCAGCAGCAGAGTGGGTGCTGCTTATTTTCTTTCTAAATGACATTCAGATGAACAGTGAAGCTGTGGAAATTGGATGACTTCACATAATATCACAAAGGCAGTATGCAACTAGATCAAGAAAAGGTCCAGTATTCTATTATTAGGTCATAAACTGGGGGCGGGAGCGGGGGGGATTAAAATTCAGGATTTCCTTTTGTAACGGGCAATTACTGATCTGAAATTCAAAGCAATGGAGAATTTGACAATAAAATGGAAAACTGAATATACCTCAGGCCAGAAGGTCCCAGGTACTGGATTACAAAGCTTGAGGAAGGTAGATCATGGCACAGCTGCTGGCTGTGATACCTGCTGTATCATAGATTACCATCCAACCTGAATTAATGGCAAACCCAAGGACATCATCCACCCATAAACTCTGTTGTACAACTATTTACCTCACAAGATTCCCTAATCTCATTGTAGAGTATGTCTCTACAATTAAGCAAAAGAAGTCTAAGACCAGTCCCTGGCCCTGAGGCTGGGTACAAGTGACCTGGAGAGTTAGGAAACATGTCTTGGAGAAAGCAGTTGGATGAGTCCAAAACCAAACCAAGAGTTAAAATAGAAATTACCCAGTGTGAATTATAAGAGGTGCAATACAACGTCTCACTCTCTTTAGCAATATTTACTTTTAAAATTTTATAAAGTTATATTATTTATAAAATAATTATTTTATATTTAGCAGTATAAACAATGGTTATGAACCATACATCCTGTATGTCTGAAGCACAGTAGATTGTCTTATCACAGTGTCTGTCTTGCAGCATCAGTAGGTTTTCAGAGCTCGTTGCAAACTCACTTTTCATTTGGGATCGGAAGAAAAGACAAGGGAGTGGTGTCCAGACATGCTGGTTTGTTGGAGCAACCTAATTTCGAGGCATGCACAGGGGATCTATACCTAATAATTTGCTCAGAACTGAAAAGTCGCTGAGTTCCTGCAGCTCATCAAGAATAAGGCAATGAAGACAAAATAGAAGGGGGGGGTGGTGGTGGAGATTTCTGATAGAAGTAATTCTCCCATGCCTCGTGCTGTCTGACCTCCCAGAGCTCCCTTCACCAAGGTAGATGGTGCAATTGATTCCAGGGACTCTTTATCACTCAACTGCTGGTAAACATGGTGATGCGTATATAGGTAGTGATATATAAATGACCATAGGACATAGCAATGTAGCACAGAAGACCTGATTTACATCCTTGAGTGAAGGAGCTTAGACCAAATGGTGATTCAACGCGAGTAACAAGAAATGCCTTTTCCCATCACTTGCAAAACTTACTGAGGGGAGTTGGAAGAGCAGTGTGGCATTGGGAAGTGGGACCACCTAGAGTCAATCCATATGCGATCCACCTGAGAAGAATACCTCCCCATTTGAACCTCTTTGAAGAGGAAATAGCTAACCAAGGCTGCGTAGTATTTAGAACAGTAAGTGTTTCATGGAGCCTGGGAACCTAATTGCTTCATGTCCATCATCGGTGACATCTACATTAATTATGTCCATTACCTGCATAATTAGAGCACTTGTGCGACTGGCAGGGGAGCTAGGCTCAGCTTCCTATCAGGCTGTTAATTATATCACTCTCTAGGCTGTGTGCGAGATCCCCCACAGGCAGTATGGGGAGAACCAGAAAGAGCTCCTTTCATAGGTGACTGGTTCCTGCTCCATGCTACTGTAGCTCCTGCTACTATGCTATTAATCAAAAGCAGAAAAGGAGGAGCTATGCCAGCTCGCTTGGCACTCTGAATAAAAGTCAGTCCTGGGTATTTTAATGCTTTAGAACCCAAAACATGCTCTTGAACTTGAGTACCTCTGTTCCCCTTATAGTTTTCCCCTTTATAGATCAAAACTGCTCATAACCTCTGAGGGAGCTGCAATGCTAAATCCTTGATTTTATTTCTTTAATTCTTTGAGACCCTTCCCTGGAAATGGCTACCATGGAAATGAGGGTTTATTTCCCTTCTGTCACGATGTAACAAGTCTTAGTTGAGAGGTCCATGCTGAAATGTCTGCATCGTCTGAATTGTCTTCTCGCACCCAGGGAAGGATGTGAGCCTTTAGCCTGCAGACGGTTTAAGGCAATATCCTTCATAGATGTTAAATTTCCTCGAAATAATTGGAGGGCAGCAAATTTCTTTGTAGCCTATTTTTAATCCTGGATGTCATTACATTATTGAACTGAGCCGTTAGCAGCGCCAGGAGAGTTTTGTCGTAGCATCCTCTTGCTTTTGTGAAATCTGAGCAAATAATTGTTCATGAACAGGGGTCTGTAAGAAGCCTGCACTGCCATGAATTGATGAGAGCATTTCCAAAGACATTTTGCAGTAATGATGAGCTGCTGACTCGCTGTGTGCTTGCTCCATTATATGCTAACAGCAAAAGTGACTTTGTATCGTACCTGACTGCAAATGATCCCGACTGTTGTCTCTCAGCAGTTTTCCTTCAGTGTAAGCCAAAACTTGAGCATCAGGTGTGACTGGCCTTAGCTCAGGGAGCCTGGCACATTGTAGAGGGTTTGCAGGAAACAGGACTTGGGTTTAGCACCTTCCTAAGGTTTTGAACAACCTGATTCAGCCAGGTAGAAATGGGATATAGAGGGGTAAAGGTCACTTTGAGGGTTGTACCTGTGACGTAGGGCTTTTGAAGGTAGCACAAGGAGTTACAAAGTGAAGACAAAATAGAGGGAACTTTTAGAAATGCTTCCACACTTTTTCACAGAAAATCTGAAAGCATTTTATAAAGCATCCTGGCCACAAAATGAATGATTTCTTATGTGCAGATGAAGAACACTGAAGCACAAAATAATTGCATGTCCAAACCAGACCCTTACACCACCGAGGCAAAAAGCCCTTCTCTACCTCTACATCCTTCAGTCTGTGAGATTTAAATAGAGTTTGGTTTATTGAAACAATGAGCATTAGGGGAAATAATCTGACAACATGTCTCTTCCATTAAAAAGAATTAAAAATCTGAAAAAAAAGGTGATAAGGGGAAAGAAAACACCAGAGCTCCTCTTCAGATGTTCTGCTGGTCTCCAGCATGCTAATAATGCCTTTGGGTCATCAGGCTTCTCTTTCTAATAAGTCTTTGTCTTCTTTCTCTCCCTGCTCAGTCTATTTTGGGGGTCCAATGTGAAGTCCAGAAGCAGCTGAAGGCCTTTGTCACTCTTGAGCGCTTCGAACGGATCTACAGCTCCAGCATTGCCGGCTGCCGGCAGGTCAAGAAGAACAAGAACTTTGCCTCTGGAGGCTCTATCTTCGGCAAAGGCGTCAAATTCGCCATGAAGGATGGGCGCGTGGCCACTGACATTATCAGCGTGGCCAACGAGGATGGGCGGAGGATCGCAGCCATCCTGAACAATGCCCATTACCTGGAGAACTTGCACTTCACCATCGATGGGGTGGACACGCACTATTTCATTAAGCAAGGGCCATCAGAGGGCGACCTGTCCATCTTGGGCCTCAGCGGCGGGCGGAGAACCCTGGAGAACGGCGTAAACGTGACAGTGTCCCAGATCAACACAGTGCTGAGTGGAAGGACTAGACGTTACACGGACATCCAGCTCCAGTACGGCGCGCTGTGTCTGAACACTCGCTACGGGACCACCTTGGACGAGGAGAAGGCCCGCGTCCTCGAGCTGGCCCGACAGCGCGCTGTCACCCAAGCTTGGTCCCGGGAACAGCAGAGACTGCGGGGTGGGGAGGAGGGTATTCGCTCATGGACAGAAGGGGAGAAGCAGCAAGTGCTAAACACGGGCCGGGTACAGGGCTACGACGGCTATTTTGTGATCTCAGTGGAGCAGTACCCCGAACTCTCAGACAGCGCCAACAACATCCACTTCATGAGACAGAGTGAAATGGGCAGAAGGTGACAGAGAGGGTCGATGCGGTGACTTCTTGCCAAAGACAGCTACTCTTTTGTGGCCACTTACCTGACTGTGTTGTACTCAATCCTTTTTCTAAACTGAACAAGGCGGGGGGGGAGGAAAATAGAAAGAGAAGGAATAATACGGTTGCACTGTAACTCATGCAACATTTTTTTTTTCCTCTTTAATTTGGCCTTCACACGTTTTTTGCAATGAACAGAAGGTATATTTTGCCGTAGTGTGATCACAGTGGAATTTACTGTCTCTTGTCCTTTTTTTTGTTTGTTTTGTTCCCCTCCCCCTCCCGCCCCTTTGTGAGGAATTTGAAGTGGGGAGTCGTCAACGTACATGCTTAGGTGTGAAGTGCGAAATGGGTGTCTGTGCTAACTTGTGTCATCCTAACCCTTTCTGATTTGGGGCAGGGACAGATAGCCTTCCACCCGAAACACGGGGAGCCCACGGCGTGCTGGAGAGCTCTTCCCAGAAAGAAAGGAGATGGAAGATGACGCTGATTCTGATATTTTGAAAGTGACCGTCCGAATCATGTGCCTCAAAAGAGACCTTACAAGTAGTTTCCACATTTCACTTGGGACATAAAGTGTTTTTCTGGGGGTTCCTGCTGCTAAGCAGAAGTAGATTATAGAGGCAAAGGAGCTGATTATATTAACTTGCAAGATGATTCTCTTCCTTCCTGAACTGGAATAAAAAAAGAAAAAAAATCATTCTTTTTTCATTATGAGAGTAGGTAATTTTGGGGTTTTTTTGTGTGTGCGCAAATCCTGGTTTTAGTAAAAAACCTAGCAAAAGCCAAGAAAGGGACTCCTGCTCTATTGAGAAAAGCTAAAACAAATCCTCTCTCTCATATGTAGAGCTGTTCTATAGGTGGATTTAATGCACCCATGTTGTACATTTGCTAATGGCATAACTTCATTAAATGTATAGTGTTTCAGTACACGAGGCTACGTGTTTAACAGTCCACTGTGCTGTATCTGATAAAACCAGTTAATTTTTAGGAAGCTGATTTGAATTTAAAAGTAGTTATAGTATCCCAGTGACATACCACTGAAAATTAGAGCAAGCCAAACCCTGCTTTTCCTGATTCTGGAACTTGTATTTATTGGCTGGGAAACGCAGTTTTGAGTAGCATGCTGGCAAGTCGTTTATGACTATGGCAGATAAATGTCTCCCGGGGACTTTGGCAGCAGGGATTTTAAAATGTTTAATAAGTAGCAACAGCTTGTGCGTGGTGGGACAAGAAGGAGAATATTGGAATCAACCCTCTCGCTGTTTCTTACACAAGCTCGAATTAAATGGAGAGCCCAGTTGACTGTTAGCAGTGAAGGAGGGGGAGGTTGAATGGAAATGCCCACCACAGAGGGGACCAAGTGCTTTAATAAGAAACTGCTGACAAAGTTACTCGGCATGCTAATGTAATTTGTATTCACATAACCTCTATGCTCTGGTATTTGCAAGAGTCCTTGAAATTCAAGGGAACAAGGAGATGAGCTTAGCACCCTCTTCCCTGCCTGAAACAGTCCTGCAGTAGGAAAGGCCATTCCTGCAGGCAGAGGTGTTACCCCACCTCTCGCTGGAGCTCCGGCTGCAGACGGCCAACCCTGGTCCCAAATAGACGTCTCTATCACACTGACACCTGCACGTATCCTGACTCTTAACAGCTCTCACCGTGTCTCTCTGGAAACATCTCAGTCGTGATTTTTTTATTATTATTTTTTTATTCCATCCACTTTGGTTTTTGCTTCCCGGTTCTGCAGAGAGATAACCCGAGACACGCAAATCCATGCCAAGGCTGTTTCCTTACTCGGAGCCCTACAATGCACCCACATCCCCAGAGCCAGCTCTTCTGCACTGGTGCCACCATCACTGACATCCTTCAGCACCGCCTGATACTTCTCTGCAGGCTCTACCCTCCAAGATAAAGTGGGGGTGTATGCTGGGCACGCAGTCCTCGAGCAGCGAAACGTTGGCAGCCCCAGTGCTATCGTGGTTTCCCCATAGATGCTGGCTGCCAGCTCCGTCTGCCTTGCCTGTCTGTTCCCAGGTGCTTGCCAGGAGGAAGGTGATGGGATGGAAATTCCCCCAACAGACTGTTCCTCCTCCAGTTCCTAGTCCCTAATACCTTTGCCTGCGTGGCCATACCCACCAGTATGGTCCTGATTTTCTGGTGGTCCCTCCTGTTTGCAGCAAGGGTGACGATGCTGGTGCTGGGTCCTGGTGCTGTACTCTGAACCACCCCTTGTAGCACACAAACTCTATTACTTTGGCAGGAGTGAATTGCAGGCAGCTGGTCTAGAAAGGGTATCCAGCTCTAGCAGAGCCAGCTGGGAGGAGATGTGTTCGCCAAGCCAGCTCTAGCCTTTGCCAATGGAACAGTTGCTTTGGGCAGTTGCCTGCTAAGGATGGTTAAAAGGCCGTGGCACTATTGCCTGCGTTACTGGTATCAAACTCTTGGCAAGTCTTGGTTGCCCTGAGGATGTACTGGTGGGGATTAGAGGCGGTGTTAGCCAAACCTGCAGTTGCCACCTACTCAAAAGAGGCAGCACCCTCTTCCCAGGGCTACCCAGCTCCCTGCTTCCCCCTCCCCAAGTCACAGCAGGGACAAATCCCTCCCATAACCTCAACCTTGTGATGGCTTTGAGTGTCTAAAACAGCATGCATGGAGCAAAAAAGACCTGTGGGACACCGACTCAAAATGTATAAACCCCCGGCAAAGACCTGCAATGCAGAGAGAGCTCGATGTGTATCCCATTTACACTTCTCCCCTCCGAGCAGCTCCAAAGAGAAGTGGCGCTTCTATATCCATCCCCGTCCATGTGTTACAATGCTAAGAGGAGTAGTGCAAGAGTAAATGGGCCACCTTTCCATGCAGACAAGGAAAGGGATTTGGGTGTGAAATACTCATACTGGAAGCCTGCTGGCCTGAGATGGCACCTCTACAGCCTTACACAGACTCTTCAGGTTATTACATGAGCTAATGGCTTCGAGGAGTTTACCCGTTTTTCAAGAGTCTGACGGTCCCGCCGCACACTTACAGCATGCCTGGACCCGGGAGCCATCCCACTCTGCACCATGGCAAAGGCAGCTCAGGTTGCATTTCTCAGCATCCTCAAGCAGCGGTGGGATGCAGCAGTGCCTGTCTGCCTGCCGGGTCCGTAGGGGTCTTCGCCTGGACCTGCACCCAGCGGGGGAACTATGGACATTATGTCAAAAAAAGAGGAAAAAAATATATATGTAAAAGTATATATATATGTATGTGTTGCTCTTCTATCAAAACCAAAACAATTAAAAGGAATGGCTGTCTAGCATTGGGGACAAGCCTGTCCAAAGACAGCTACTACATTCCTGAACCCACAGCCTCTGTGAAAGCTTTCCACTTGACCTAAATGACAAAACAAGAAACATTTTCAGTCCTGAAGCCCTAAATTTACCCCTTTGTTAGTGAAAAATGCTTTTTCTACAGGATCTCAAGTGCATTCCCATGGAAGTTGCAGGAATGGGCTGAGAACATAAAAAGCCATGCCCTCCTCAAGGGACTGCACTCCGCTATCCACAAGCATTTCCACTCAACTGATGGCCCCATAGCCCATTCCCAGCCCTTGCATTGCCCCATTTGCCTCCCCATTGGGATGTGCTGTGGCTGCCCAACCCTACTTGCTTTGCTTGTGGGCAGGAGTGTAGCAGGTCCTTGCTTCCGTGAGACTGAGAGGTCCTGGGTGCAAACCCCACAGCACTAACCCCCGCATCACATTGTGCTTTCAAAGGCCAGTGGTATGCCAGACCATCTCCAAGGGTTCACATCACTGTGGTCTCACATGCTTTTATGGCTTGACTTTGAGAAGCCACTACTGTCTTGACTCCCAAAAAGAGGACTTGCTCCTCCACCAAAAGGAGTTTCCCTTCAAAACGCAAAGGCGTAGCTTTAATTACTTCGAACTCCTGGGCTGGTCTCCAATCCAAAGGGTGGTGGGAAGGATGGTGGCCAAGTCTCACAGTTCAGAGAAGAAAGTCCAGCAGTCTGGTGCAGGGGCTGCAGCTCCCGGTGTGAGCAGTGGGTAAGGACCAACAGCTCAAGCCCTCAGTAATTGGTGCTGGTACTGAAACATGCTCCATTTGAAGGAACAGCAGAGATGGGACCAACTTGCTGCGGCATCCAGACATGCGCCAGTGCCGTGAGGGCTCTGCAGCTGAAAAACATCCTGCGTGCTCAGCCCGAGGGGAGAGGAGCAAGACTAATTTGGTATCGCCAGAAATGCCACAAGGTTTGTTTCCTCCAAGCTCTTTATTTTATTTTATTTTTTTCCCTTTCAACTGAAGATTGGAGCTTGGAAAAATCATTAAGCAGCGGTGACCGGAGGGAGTCACGCAGCTCATCATATCTTTGTCATCACAGCTATTGATCAGAGCCACAATGAAAACGGGCCAACAATTCTAAACAACACCAGGCAAGAGCCGATGAGACGAAGGTTGTTAAGAGCCCCGGTGCTTGATTCGGGTTTAAAAGACACAGATGATTAGGAGCAGTCCCTGAGACACCATTTGGCCATAACTTAGAAGCAGTGAGGGATTTCTGTAATATATCTGTAGTTGCTTTATCGAGCGTAGGGATCGGCGTGAGATTCTGCTCAGTCTATTATACAGACAGTGTAACCAGAATAAATCAAAATTGTTTTTTAAAAAAAAAAAAATCTAATAAAGTACTTTTTCAGCTGTGACTTGTAAGTGTCACCGTGATAGATGGCAGTGCAATCCATTATGCAAAGACAAGGTTCTTAACATGAAATTTTAGAATTCGATTTTACAATTTACAGAGAGGGCCCCCCTCATATTTACGGCACAGCAGTCTGTTTTGATTCAATCTCTGCGTAATTGAAACCAGGGCCAGGGATCTTGGTTAGTCCTATGGCCACTTTTTAAATGGGGAGGAGAAATAAGCACCTATCACGTTCATAACGGAGCTGAAAAGATTGCTTTGCTTATTAAATGTGATTCGCTTTATCTTCTTGCTCTTGTCGCACTGCCAAACATGGGAAATACGGACGCTGTGCCTCCATGCCAGGGCTGGGGTTTGGTGGGGTAAAATCTGGCTCCCATTTGGCCGCCAGCATCCTCCATCCTGCAATGAGCATGGCCTGGGGCAGTTTTGCTCCTGTTGTTACAGTCCTCCACAGGAGAGCAAGTTTTTCAGCATTTCTTTTTATTATAATCTCTCTTTTTATTATAATCACTACATAGATATTTGAATCCTCCTGTTACACCAGAGAATTTTCATGAGTTTTGTAAAAACAAAAAACAAAACCCAAAAAAAACCCCAGCTTTTTTGTGGTTTGTTTTTTTTTTTTTCTTCCCTAGGGTATATTTAAATAAAATTACTTGCAACTGTAGAGCAAACTTTAAACAGACACCACGGGGACACGCGGTGTCCTGTCTGGGACCCCCCATCTCAGTCCTGGATGAAGGGCCACCACATGTCCCAGGGGCCATTTCCTGCAGCGCTTTTCCATCCTCTGCTACACGAACCAAAAACAACCCAGCCCACCCAAGGGAAACCTTTTGTGTCTCTTGCCTGCTTTCCTTTAATTACCGTAAAACTTTGTGTTCCTGACAAAGTGTTACATGGCTCAGTTGTTAACTCCCGCTCCAGAGGTCAATGCTTTCCAGGCAGGGCAGCATAGGCAACCACAAGTGAAAATTAACTAAAAATATATATACATATATATATATATAATTTTTTTTTTTTCCTCAGAGCTGGAAACTGTTCAAGCAAACAATAGAACTTTCCAAAATGAAAATTAAAACTTTTGGACAGTTCGCGGATGTTGTTGAAATAACCAATCAAAGATTCACGCTTTTCTATTGAAAACAAAAAATGTTTATTTTGTGTGAGGACTTCTAATGCAGCTCCAGCCGAGAAGAGGACTTTGTATCAAAGCTGCATCTGTAAGCCCAGCACTGAAGACTCTTGTCATTACCCTGTGTAATAATTCTCCTGAAGTCTGGAACTAATTTTTTGAGAAATTTTTTTTCTCAACACTTTGTGTTTCTAATACTGTATTCTTGACTGTGTAAATACAACCAGGCTGTAAATAAGTGCAGATGTAGATACCTTCTAGGAAAAAAAAAGCGAACAGACAGAAGTGACCATGTGTAGCCTTCGGTGACAAATAAAAGAATATTTTGTGTTTAAATAGCGCTTATTTTTTCTGTGAAAATGTTGAATTTCTTCAGCTCGGCTGTCTAGTCCTTACATGGGAGATGGACCTGGCACAAGAGCCAAGCAAAATGTTCCCCTCTTCTTGAATCTGCACCTTCAGGAGCATCCCTGCCTGTACACTGAGTGCAGGATCGCAGGTGCCCTGGGGCTTTGTTGATCCGGGAGGGAACGCCAGGGATTCGGAGCATCCCTGAGGCACCGGGGAAGCCCCATCCTAGCAGAAAGGTAAGAAAACTGGGGAAACTACACTGTCCAAAAGAAAAGTCACACCCACACCCTCCCAAAAATTTAGAAAAGTCAAGATATCTTTAGATTTTGTGATATGTCCAGCAGAGACGTGTGCATCTGACCCTCGTTCATCCAGAGGGAGAAGAAATACTGCTTCAGCTCTTGCCGCAGTGATCCAGAGAAACCCTCCTGTGAGCCTTGACACTGCCTGGTCCAGCCCCCCTGGTGACTGGTTCTGATGCTTCAGAAAAAGATTGAAAGTAACTTTAGAAACCATGGCTAGATGTGTATTGAGGAAAATATCCGTGCATGGTCCTTGGGGACAACCTAACGGGAAGATGAAGCATAGGACCGGCCGGCAGTCACTGGAGGAGGAGTGAGGATTCCCTCCATGGCCATCCAGATTTACTGCCTGGGCACAGCTCTGCTTTCCAAAACCAGGTGACACTGGGTCTTGTAGGACTAAAAGTAGAGTCAAGCATTGCTCGGTGTAATTCCCCTCCTGTGAAGGCAGATATCTGTGATAGGGCAAATAAATGGTCTCTCTCTCATCTCTGGCCCTAAACAGAGCCAGAGGGGACCAGTTCAGCCTCTTTGTGTGCACCTGAAGTTATGTGAGAGGAGTCCAACCGCTGGCGGATATTAGCACATATGAGGTTTCCCTAAGGTTTCAACCCATTTTTGGCCCTTCCTGGTGGGATGCTACCCTCCCCACCAGCACCGTGTGTTTTGTTTCAGGGCCAAGTTTCTCAGCCTTCAGCTTCCAGCCACCAGACCAGGCGCAGCTTCTGCAGCCACCCTGCAAAGCAAATGTCCCCCTGACTCCAACCGAGTCCCCTCCTTGCTGTCCCTTTGCTACCCCAAGCGGGATAAATTCCTCCAGCCTCACGGCACAAAGTCTACTTTCCAGCTGCTGGGTGTTTTTAATTTTTCTATCCTCTGGCGTGTTTGGCCACCTTTCTTTCAGCAGGAGAGTTTCACTTACCTTGTGCGTAAAGGCAGGGTCTTGCTCCTACGCTCATGGGAGGTTTTTATCTCCGACAAAGGTGTTGGCCCCTTCTTTCTTGCCCTAGAAGGTGCCTATTGAGATAATTACATGGTGACCTTGACACCCTCCCCTGAGCCTCTGGTTTCCTGTGGGTCTGATTTGCAGCCTTTGCTCCAAGACAGATGCGGTAGTTTGCATCGAGCTGCTGTTCACGTGCATTTTCTCGGGCTGTGCTTAGCCAGGGGATTCAGGTCACCCTGCGACAGCGACCTGCCCTCGCCGGTACCCGCTGTCCATCACTCGTCGTGCCACCTGCGGTTTATCATTGGAAAAGACCCTGCTTTAAATCATTGATAACTATATTGAAATGCATTTGACCAAGGTCTAATCCCTGAGGGTAGCCAAGGAAACAGCAACATTTTAAGTTGTCGGTGAACCAGGTTTGGCTCTGTCTCATGTGGTCATGCCAGATAAGACCAATGTTTTAATCAAAATATTATGGGTAGTAAATCAAATGCTTTCGGGAGAGCCACCCTGCCATGCCAGTTCAATAGGCCGGAGTAGACTTATCACATCATGTTTTTAATAGGGGCCATAGCCAGGGGCCTCTGCCTTATCTTTCAGAAGACTGCAAGGAGACTTGCTTTTAAGATAGGAGCACAGAAATATTTGTTCTGCCCTGCATTCCTCACAGAAAGCATCTAAAGCCTCAGCCACAGCCCACATCTCATATATAGTTGGAAAGTGCTAAAAACAAAGAATGGTGATTATATTTAGATGGGAGTAATGGACACGCAGAGAACACAAGTGATGTGTGGGTTTATCCCCATAGGTGCAAGTGCTCCAGCATGATGGCCTTTCCCAGGGCCACTGCCTGGCATAACGCATCACAGCCCACCTGAAATATTGGTCCCTCCAGGACTTTTTAGCTTGGTTGATGGTGTATGTGCCCATGCAGCAATGCCATGCAACAGCCCAGGTAGGTAAATACCGGCTGCAGCACCCTCCCATCCCTCTGCTGTGCAGCGTGGATGCAGCAATGATGCACCTGCAGGCAACCAGGGTTGCAATCTAATGCTCCCAATGCCTTCAGATCTCCTCCAGAAAGATGTAAGTTCAAGACCCAGAAAAACTGAGCTGCTGCTGAGAGCAGCGACGGAGCCTCTTTTGCAAAGAGTGACCTGCTTTGAAAAATTATCTGGTTGTCAGCACATCCTTTTGAAGCAACTAAGCTCAGTTTTTGTCGAAACATGACAGTTCTGGTTTGGACCAGTCATTTTTTGTAAAAATGGTGATCATTCGTAGAGAAATTTCCAGGGTGAGAGGAGCTCCCCTGAACAAGGCCTGCTGAAACGGCTGTAGTCTGGGCAAGGGAATCACATGAATTATTGTGATTTTGGATGTTTTAAAAGCATTTCTTGGGTTCTGCCTGGAAAACTGCTGCGACCACCAGCCCACTGCATAAACCACAAGCCCTAGCACCTCATTCTCTTCCAGCACACTGTTTGTAAAAACACGAGCTTTCCTAAGCCCTGCCAGCGCATCCTTGTCAGGGTTCATTCAGTGAAGAGTGGGGAGGAATACAGGAACAGAGCAAGCACTGCATCCTTGTGGTTAACAACCCAGCATGCTCAAGGCTTAAAACCAGCTCATCTCCCACCCGCTGAACGAAATAAAAGAGAACCGCAGCCAAAACACAGCTCTGAGTTTAGACTTTGGCCCACCATGCTGCTCAGGCTGCTCGAGCGGCTCCAAATCCACCTCTTGAGTCACAAAGTGGAGCTTTCTAACCCCAAGTTCAGAAAACACCTCCTCACCCTGGGGTTTCTCGGGCAGGGGGAGTCAGCAGCTAGATCGTTAGAGTGAGCTTGTTCAGCAAAGCCGGTCCCGCAAGTGAGATGCCGCAAGCCAGCGAGACCACGAGACGGCTTTGATTTCTGCCTCCAAGAGCAGGAGATGAGAGGGCTCTGTTCGCTCATCATTATGTTGTTATTTTCCATCCGGGAGATACTCATGTCCTCCGGGAGTTTTACATAACCAGACTTCATCATCCACCATCAATCGGAGCTCCAAAACCCTCAAGGCCTCCATTTGAAACCGGAGTGTGACAAGACTGGCAGAAAAGCATCCTTAACAAGCAGGACTGTTCATCAGTGGTACAGAGATAATCAAGGCAGTGGGTTAATAAGCCATGGCAGGTCACCGGCTGGCGGAAGATTGTGCGAATACACCCCGCGATGCAGCCGGAAAAGTGTTCATGAAATCACTTCTATAAATCCTCCATGTAATCTGTGGTCCTGGATTTTAATGAAAAAATGGGCTAAAACTAATTTGCAAATGAAGCATATAAAGAAATAAGGACTTTGCAGTCATTTGCAAATAGCTGCGCTTTGCACCTGTGCTGTGTTTCCCCTTAGAAATCTCCTTTGAGCTACGGAAAATATTACCTCCATTTTACAAGCAGGACTAGTAAGGTGCTGAGGTTAAATGTTTGGCCTGAGATCACACGGCAGGGGGATAAATAATGAAAAATCTATGACTCAAAGACCCTGTGCCGCTCACTTGCTGGTGTGACTTCTCCCGCGCCGAGTTTTCTTCTCTTTGTATCTGTTATTTTGCTAGCTGACTCACGACATTTTTAATTAGAGCTGCTCCTGCACACCTGTAATAAAGGGTTTAGAAGGGGCCGATTTCAGACTGCAAGGATCAAAGAGCATTTGGGAACGGCACTGCCACCCGCCGTTGGGCAGGGCAGGTCTCTCATGGCTGGAGGTGAGCAGGCTCTTTCTTCTTTACACCAGGATGGGACTGAAACCCAGGGTTTGCTGCATTTCAGAATTGCCTCTAGTCTTTGGGGAAGAACTGGCTGGTTTTGGTTCTCCGTGTGCAGCCTTCACTGTAGGGTGGAGCTTGTTATAAATGGGAGCAAGAGGTTCAGCAGCAGCAATAATCTGGACTTTCTGATTTTCAGACGAGGTGCTTGATTAGCAAATTATATGAGATCCAAAGCCAGCCCACAGCGGTCTGCGTCAGCACGTGGCCATGAACCAGCCACAGACGAGCTCATGGCAGAAGACACTGGAGTAAAGACATCAGTAAGGGTCAGTCAGGAGTTACCTATTTCCATACCTAAAAAGCATCTGTATTTATGCTGCCCAGGATAAACACTCCTGGGGCAGGAAGAAAGCACACCAAGCCCTGAAAGCAATCAGGGTGCGGGTTCCCACGGGAGGCCCATGGGTGCAACTGCCCTGAGGATCTCATTGACTTGCCACCGAGACCTTCAGGGCCCAACAGGTGGGTGACAGCAAGACACAGAAGGATTTTTACACCTGTGTAAATACAACCGTTAGATTGTGATATTAGCTGGTGGGTCTCTATGCCTGGGTTTTGGTCCAGGAGCCTAAAATAACAGCTGTAAGAGGTTAGACCTTGAAAGTGGTTTGTCTGCCATTCTGGACGTGTTCTGCATCAGAACTAGGGTCCTCTTCATGGTGTACATCCTTGCTTGGGCCAGCTCTGCTTTGGGGCAAATAGTGGGAGCAAGAGGATGTTGCGTGTGGGCATCGCTCTGACTCTCCTCCACGCCCTCAGGCTCCCCCCAGTGCTCGCGTACCTCTGGACGTCACACCAGGAAAAGCTGCCTCCAGCATTTGGTGAGACAGCACCAAGGAAGGTCTCCTGCGTGCCCATGGCTTTGGGAAGCTCAGGGCTTCACACCTACGCTGCACGCAGGCACACCAAGCTGCATGAGCCTGGTGGGTCACTCACAGCCCACAGCTGAAATAGAGTTGTATATTCAAGTAGAAATATATGTGTGTGTGTGTATATATACATAGACAGATATATAAAAATGTGAGTAGCAGCCACAGGATGGATTTTCAGGTATTTATAAGCATTTAGGAGACTCTTCCTTCCCTTCCTGCTCTCCCCCCTCTCTCACAAAGGCAACCCCCCCCACTCCATCCCTGCTCTCCTCCCTGCAGGTGCACTTTGAGCAAGCAAAGCACCGTGTGATTGCTTGGTGCCCTACATCCCCAGGTCTTGTCATCTGGCAGCTTTTCTAAACACGGCTTTCTTCTTCTCAGCAATTCTGTGGGGACCTTGAGAAACGACTGCAGCAAACATGCCCTGGCACTTCAAAGTTGGAGGGCTGACGACTCTTGAAATACACTTTTCTTCTTGTCTTTTTTTTCTTTCTATTCCCCTCACATGTCTAACAACGCCATCTGTGCTGGCACAAGCTCTGGCTCTGGCCGTGAACCTGTGCAAGAGAGTGATCCAGGCCCAAGGATGTTTTTAATATTTTCTACGAACAAGCAGGGGAAAGCAGACTTCTCTATGAAAACCCTTGGGAAGGCATAAAAAGCAGTCCTGTTTTTATATTTTGCAACATAAAACTACTTAGAGATGGCCAAATTCTTCCTCCTAAATTTAGATTTCTAGCTGAAACAAGCAGAGGAAGAGCCCACTGCCGCACACGCCTCTACAACCAACAGAGAACAAGTGACTGAGGTCTTAGGTGGGCTGGCGGCTGGTTGTGTCTTCTGGCCACCTCTCTGTCCATGGGACCGTTCTCCTCAGGCAGGCACCTCAGGTACGTGGATGAACTGGCTCTACAGTAAAACAAAGTCAACTGAGCTTCATGGAGCAAACCCAACCCAACATTTTCAACTCAGCCATTTCTTCTTTGTCTTTTATTTTCCCCTCCTGAAATAAGAAATTAAATGTTCCCCAGCATCATAGCGAGAAACTCAGCGAACTAAGGAACTAAGGTAAGGAACTCAGCGCCTAAATTAGCCAACAGGATAAGATTGCAAAGCCAAAAACGTCTTTCATCAAGGTCCTCATTCAGGAATGGGCTGAAGGACCTTTTTCAGTTGGGACTGCAATGAGCATCAGAGCCCTGCTAGTACTCGCTCAGACACTTTTGTCTCACTTGCTGGGTCTTTTCTCCAGTTCTGTCCACCTCCTCCCCCTCATCCCAGTGTCTGTGATCTTCCAGTGCCCCATTAACACTCGTTTTACAGCTCTCTGTGGATTTCTCAGAGACAGGAGCCCATGAAATAGCGTGCCACCCCTGTATTTAGAAATATTTATTTCTTTTGTTTCCTTAAAAGACCTTCCTTGTGTTTGCAGACCTCATTCCTGTTTGTGTTGCTTCTTTTCACAGTCTCCAGTGGCTTTACATCTTTCTAGGCACACAGTGGGCTACAGAGCAGCTGTGACATTAGTGGACGGGTCAGGCAGCTTGGCCTTACAGTCACAACCAGCACAACAGCAGCTGCACCCAAAGTCCCCTTCGGAAAAGCTGGCAGCACAGCCAGGATTGCTTTTAGGCAGCTACTGTGCGAGCTGCCATCCAAATCCCTTAACTGATGAAATGTTAATGTTTGGTAATTTCTAAGACTTATAGTAGAAGAAAGAGGCTGGACTAGGTGACCTCCCATGTCTACGTCTGTGAGCCGAATTTTAGCCTCCTGGTAGCAGATCTTTCCTGGTGCAGTTGCTTCTCTGCGGAAAGAAGCGGAGGAGAAAGGAGGTCAGGTAGGACTGGAAGGGGGAATTTGGACAGGTTTTTGGCTGGACAATGGCAAAATGCTCACTCCAAACCTTTAGTTCAGTACAGAATGATTTGGGTATGTTTTAAAAAATTGTCTTCTTTTACCAGAAGTCAATCTTTATAACCAAAAGGCTATTATGGAACGAGGATTTCTTTAAATATCACTTAAAAATGCAAAGCGCTCTCTTTCAGCAATCCATAAAGGAAAAAAAAAAAAAAGAAAGCAAGCCATACTTCAACATTTCCAGAGTTTTCCTGGCATCTTTCACTGAATCTATTCAAATGTAACTCAACTTCACAAATCATTTTGGTCACCATGCACATCACTTTGACAAGCGTATTCTTGGTGCAAACACCGTGGCTGCTATCTGTCTGCTTCAGCCTCTGACCTGCCGAAGGAGGCTGGCAGAGCGCACTGACTCTCCAGGACCAGCTCTGCTCATGGCCTTGGTTCACCGCCACACGCGGTGGAGCTGGGGGACTTGCTGGGGTATCTCTGATGGCCAAGCACACCTCAATGGCTGCATTCTCCATACACCGTGACACATCCCTGGAGAGCACAGAACAAATGTTGAACACCAGAGAGCTTCACTTCAGTCCAAACCTAAGGGTTTACCTTGATGTTTTCTTCTAATATCATTTCCTTGACGTTCCATGGGTGCTCCACACTGTGCCCAAAGGCTCAGCGGTAGATGTGCTAGTGCTAAGAGAAGGACAACCGCCCATGCCAGCACAACCAGGCTATGCTCCATGGCAAGATCCACTGGAGACACCATGTACCACTGTGCAGCATCCAGCCACAGCCAGGGTCTTCAGGCCCTGCTGCTATACCAAAGACAGTGAGAATTGCTCCACCTCAGCTGGGAATCTCTCCCCAGCAGCAAACTCTATACAAATCACTTGTGGGGGCATGAAAACACCCCCCCAACATTCATTCCCAGTGTTTGGAAGGGACATAAAATAGCAGCTCTTGAGCAATGATTGCCCTTTTCATAACTTCTTCTCTTAAAATAAAATCTTAAAGTGTTTGTCAGTCTAACTTTTGATATTTCCTATGCCAATGGATCAAAGTGCCCTGATAACAAAAAAAAGAAATAAAATCAAAATATATGAAGGCTCTGGATAAATCCCCTTTTTGAAAATAATTTAAATGCAAAAAAATAACATAGCTGAAGCCTGCAGAAAATGTCCAGTACTCCAATTATTGGAGATAGATTCTACATAGCTTGGACATTTTTTTTTAATATGAGTTTATTTTGACATGATGTCTGCATTTTCAGCTCTCGGGAAGGAGAAAAAAAATCCTTCCCAGGGCCATTCAAGATAAACCATGGTTTCCTATCTCTTTTGACTGAAAATACCAATGAAACTTCTTCCAGTTATTCCCCATCTTCCTTTGGTCTCTTCTTATTAGTCTTATCATTTTAGTGCCTCCTTTGATATATAATCCCTTTATGTTGTGCAATGATAAATCAAAATAAAGTGCATCACTGAATGATTTTATTGTTATTAAAAGGTCAGCTGTAAAAGGGCTGCATCCTGTCACATATCCTAGAGAATTCATGGGAGGTGCATTTAAAAAAGGAGGCACCACAGTCCTTGAATATGTTTAAATGCTACAACACCCTTTCAGCTGAGCTACGTGATGGATCTTGCACCACAGGTCCAGGCGGGGCTGCAAAGGCTGAGAGAGGCACATCCCTGTCCTTTGGAGGAGGCTGCAAATGTCATTCCTCACTAACAGGAATGCTGAATTAGTATCGAGGTCTGTTCGTCAGGAAGGCATTGTGTCTCCACGTCCTTCAAGGTGATCAGGGTCCACTATGCAGAACAGGAGTCTCCATCATCCCCATGACAGCATCCCTGCTGCCCTGCTCCGCTGCCCTGGCATCCAGGGAATGCTGGGACTTGCTCAGGGGGGGTTGTTTTAGGGGCAATAAAACCTTCTGCAGAAACCTTATCACCCTGTGTCTCACACAGCACTGACATCTGAAATGTGCTCAGAGCATTTATTAGGGACCTGTCAATAAGCTCATCATGAAAGTGTTTTTAAGATACAGCACCGTGCCTCTTCCCATCACTTGCATGGGCGCAACAGCCTGATACTGCAACAGCTTACTTGGTTAGTGTGATGCCCAGGAGCAGATCCCCCAGCGTTTCAGACTTTGTTCTTCTCTGTATTGCAAGAGCGCTAATCCAAAGCTCTGCCAGGTCAGGGCAGAAGGCGCCAGGCAGCAGCTGAAGACAAAAAAAAAAAAAAGAGAAGGTAAGAAAACGTAACACATTTTATGTAGTTTCTCATTCCTTCCTCACCCTCTTGCTCCTTTTCAGCAAACCCACCTAAACTGGGAACCACACAAGAGACTGCACAGAAGGGAATATGGAAAATGTATGTTTCCTGACTACTGGGGAAAAAAGGTGATGAAACACACCCTCGTAGTGGGAATTGGCAAAAAAAGAGATGGATTTCTCCCCCTGCATTTTGAACTTGCTCATTTTGCCAAAAGAAAAAAAAAATATCAAAGAAGAATGAAGTTGCCCATGAATACAAATCTTCCTTTTTTACCCAGCTCAATTCATTCACCAGGGTCATTTGAAAAATAAAAATAAAAAATTGCCCTGGGTCCGGGTGGAAGCACACACCAGACATCAATAACCAAAAGCAAACACACTGACAGAAGTAACTGCTAGAAGACAGGCAGTAACAGGCAAGTCAAAATCCCCAAATCCCTGAGCCTGCTGAGGAGCACGGCACAGACTCAGACCTTCATCCCTACCAATCTGGCCAGCAAGACGTAACCCATCACCCTTGTTCCTCCCAGCAATGCTCTGCCTGATTTCTGGGCGCCCAGCAAGCCAGCTGCCAGGTCTGTGCAAATCTAGTAGATCTCCTGCCTTGGACCAGCTTCCAGAAATTTCCCAATTTTCAGTGATTCTGCCTCATTCTCCTGCCCTCTGCCACCACACGTGGTGCACAGAGCTTCAAGAGTTCTGTTTGCTGCACAGAGGTCCGCACCAGCCTCCAAAGGGCTGGAACATCGTGTGCAAGCAAAGCAAGCAATGGAAGAAGAAATTAGCAGTAACGTGGCATATGCCTTGTCCCCACCGGTCATATATTAGCAAAGCACATGGGCTGTTTGCACAAAACAAACACATCACGTGATATTTGCTCAAAAATGGCTTGGGTGAGCTATTAACACTTCATTAATACGTGATGAAAGGCAAATTTAGAGACCTCCCCAAAGTGATTGAGAGCTCCAAGGGGCCCATAAATGAAATGATAATGTAATGTAAATAAGGCTGCGTAATACAAAGATTGGGAATTAGCCTATGATCTAATAAAAGCAGCCAGATATTACCAGAAATGTGTTCCTCGCCTTCCCCAGTCTTGTGCAAAGGTAATATTGCAAGATTATAAATCTCAAGAACAAAATTTTCCGTCTCCAGAAAAAAAAAAAAAGGAGGAGCTGAAACAGAACTAACGCAGGGTTTGTATAGATGCATTGAATCCTCCCGATTTTGACTTGGG
>JAVJGI010000014.1:4385724-4433866 GCA_035590275.1 Ibycter americanus | reverse complement strand
CATGGCTCTCGTTGCAAGCCACGGCTTGGCATTGTGTTGGAGACTTTGTTGTGGTGGACAGACTTACAGCCTTTGGTATTACCTCCTCCAGCTGCTCTCCTCTGCCTTCCTGCCAGGTCAGCAGAGCTGCTCGGGGTCCGTGTGCTCAACCATATGTGCCGACAGCGCCGAGTTTCCTGGCAAACCCACGTGGGTGGCGTCTGCTCCAGTCCAGGAGCTGGCCCGCGCGTGGCTCAGCCGTCTCTGTGCAAGCAGTGCCAGCTCCCCATCTGCACCAGAGCCCTCAGATACAAGCCGCATCTCTCCGAGGATCCACAGCCTTGAAATCTGCTCTGAATCAGATTGTTTTCCAGGCAGTTGTGCACGGAGCAGAGGGTGGGTAGAGGAAAGGCTCCACTCTGCAGTGTGGCACAGTTCAGCCCAAATAGCGCTCTCAGGCTCGGAAGATAATGTAGACCAGACTAGCAACGAAAGGAATTTTGCAAGGAAACAATATTCAAAAATGCAAAATTCACTTAACCATGCACAACCAGTAAAGCAAGCGCTGCAAGCTGGCAGTACAGCAAGCAGGCACTACCCTGCTTTGAGTGTGAGGGGGTGGACAGGTGACCTCTAGATGTCCCTTCCAATCTCAGTTACTCTACAAATTAGGGTTATAGCAATGCTTTGGCTTTTCTAAGGCTCCTTTCACCAATAAACCAGCCTCGCACACCTCTTTCCAAACACTACGCTGCACCACACCCCGCCAAGAACATGTGGTGCATTTTAACAACAGCAGAAAGAGCTTTAAGGCTCTGCTGGGCTGAAAGCGACAAACCCAAACAAATCTCACAAGCGAGTGACACCGACCCAGCGGAAGAGCTCAGCTCTTGCAACGCCCAACCTCACGCCACAACCTCGCTCGTAAAACGCTGCTCCCTCCCCTGTTGCAACCCCAGGGGCGGCTGCGGGCGCACGTGCTCCTCGCTCGCTGAGCTTTGCTCCTCTCACAGCCAGCCCCACAGCCCCAGCCAGGCCCCGTGATGGGACACAGATGCAGAGCTACTCCCAACGCCCTGCTCCGCCTCACGCGCTGTCTACCACATCACCACCTAAATTGGTTCCAGCATCATCCTCGCCGCTGATGAGGTGCAAAGTAGACAAAACACAGCCAGGTCTCCCCGTGCCAGCTGGAAGAGGTGAGCTTTGGTGTACAGCAACAGGCTTGATTCAAATGGGCGCCATCAGTCAAATCTAACGCCAGAAGTTCAAAATATCTCTTTACGACACGGGAATTGTTTGGACCTTGAATTTATCCTCGGTGCTGCGTAACATTCTCCATTACCTTTACAGCAGTAGATAGGAATTTCCAGGTTGAGCAAGAATTTCTTGAACAGATGCCAATACATCCCAGAGTACCTGGATAAGAAAGCTGATGTCCATCCACCCCCTTTGCTGCATGCCAGGTCTAAATTCATGCACTGATTGCTCAGCTGCACCCGGGCCAACATAAAGGTGTGTGCTGGCCATGAGAGCCAAAAAAAAATGATGAACCTGGAGCATGTGTTCAAAAAGTCAAATGGAAGAAAGGAGGTTGTGGGCTGTTCTGAGGAAAGGCAACAGGAGGTACTTTGGGACCGATGTGAGTTGGAGTGCAGGGCTGGCACCAGCTCCTGGATTAGTGGTGGGATCACAGGGAGGCAGCCTGTGGAGGTCTGCTCCAAGTGAGGAACATCACATGCAGAGAGTAGATAGGAAGCAGGCACGGGAGACAGCAGGGAAGCTGGGAGGCAGATTTTGGCTGTTTTCAATGGGGCTGCAATGCAGAGGAGGGGCTGGACCTGGGCCAGGGCTCTCTGAAACCTTTGGTCCCCGAGGTAGATGTGGTTGACAACCTCCCCAACTAGCTGTGTGACAGGGTTGAAGGCCTGTTGGGAAGTCACTGGATTTTCTAATTCTTATGGCACTGAACTGCAGCAGGAGGAAGCTGAGCTGCAAGAAGACACCGTGGGCCAGTGCAATGCTCAGCCCCAGCAGGAGTCAGTGGTGGTATGTGCTCAGGGCTGTGGTGGCACTCTGCATGTCCAGCCACCAGGCACAGGACCTTATGGAAGAACATCTCTTGGGTTGAGATCAGCCAACAGGACTTTGCATGCAGAAGATGCAGCAGCTCCACTGGACTGGACAACTGAATGAAGTTGGATGAAGTTCTCAAAGAGGAGGTGGTAGAGGAGAGCAGAGCATGCGCGATGCAATTTCAGTGCTGTTCACAAGGACTTGGCCACTTGAGTGGAGGCTGAATTTCTGTTCCTGTCCTGTCCCACGCTGTCATGTGTCTTCAAACTATTCACCCACGCACAAGAATCGGCTACTTCAGCTGCTGCACCGCTGGATCCAGCTGTGCTGGGTGAAAGCTTGTATGCCTTCCAAAATGGGGCTTGGCCAACCAGGACTGTGAAGAGACAGAAAGGGATTTACCATTAGTCAAGCGCACAGGTCTGTTCTGGGGTGCTCAGGAATAGGACAATGGTGTAAGTGACTTTGGAGCACTGCACTGAGAGCCAGCAAGCACCTCTATACTGTTTCTTCTGTGCTATCCTCATAGCTGGTCATCCAGTGCTGCACAGAAACCCATGAAGTGGTACCTCTGGCTTAGCTGAATGTCAGCGCAGAACAAAACAAATACCCACATGCCTACTTATTTATTGTGTTATCTGAATTTCTGAACACACACACCCACACACACCCACACCCACAAGCAATAATGCAAGGCACAGATTATCTCTAATCCACTGACAGCTATTGATCCATGAGGCTATCAACAAACCAGAATGATACATATGTCTTAATGTGAAAATATTTGCCCATGATAGCATTGGCAGCAAGAAGACCCAGATAAATTTTGTGAATAACACAGTACTCTAAATTAGACATCGAGACTCTTTCTATACATCCTTAAAATGAATTACTGAGGAACAAGGTATTTTCTCCATATATTACTTGCTGCTATAATTCATGGATGAAGAAAAAAAGAAATCTGCTGTTTGAGAGCAATAAAAGCCCAATCCTTTCCTCTGAGATGTCCCCAGATAGAGTCCTCCAGAGCATCAGGAGAGCTGTTCGGCTGCTAAGCAACAGGCTGACTCCCAGACAGCTGATGATTTTACCAAATAGATGAGTGCCAAAGGTAAAATATGGGCAAATGCAGTAGTAGATTTCTTCTCCCCCACTTTTTTTCCACCCCCAGCAAGTTCATTCATATTTGTCAGTCAGCAGGTGTTGTTTCAGATTTTCAGCCACTTCTCCAGGCGAAAGGAAACAGAAATCCAAATTCCTGTGCCACTAACACCTAGACCAAAGGAAAGCTTCTTCACTTGCAGGGAATGAGACGTCTCTTTGCATGCCAAAGTCCAAAATTAGAGGGCAGCCTTGCCAGCTTGCTTGGAGCTGGCATGCCTCAAGGAAGCGTTTAAGTCTTTATGCAGGGTTAGATTTTCCTTCCCTTGCCAGCTGGTTTTTTCTTACACACAGACACAGCCTTGTGTGTGAAGGCAGAATGAACTACGGCGAGACAGCACAAAACAAGTTGACTTTGTGTGTGCATTCACACATGTTTCTGTGTGTCTCCTTTGCAGCCACCTCTCATGCCAAAGAAAAAGGCTTTAATCCAGGAGATAAAGCACGGTCATAATCTATACAAGTCTATATGCACGAGTTGCACGGCTGAAGTTTCTTGTAGCAACTTTAATCTGGGACTTTTCCTCTCCAAAGTGCAAGAGAAATGTAAGTTTCTGGAGAGCACTACAAAATCAATATTAACCTAGAGCTGTATCACAGAAAACTCACACTCCATGAATACAAAATGTCCATGAGGAGTATAAAGTATTCCTTGAGCATAAAATCAGGTAGAGGGCTGAGCATCCAGAGCTTCCATCAGTACCTTTGGAAAAAGGGGATCTTTCCAGACTCCTTTGGGAAGTGAAGGTGCAAGCTTAGGAGATAGCTGTTTGTGTAATTCAGAGAAGAGCCCACTCTTCAGGAAATCGGTTCCAATAAATGGATAATCTGGGGGCTTGAACTGAATACGGTGGTTACGCTGTGGCCGTCTTTGCTATTGAAACAGAAAACTTTTCAATGTCATTGCATGTCATTTTCCAGTGTGGTGCTATACTCAACGAAAGGTTTGTCCATTGACTGTCATCACCTGAGGAGAGGGAAATCCATCACCCATTTTTGATCATGTGGCCTCCATTTGTATAAGGTGAAAGTTCATTATCATACATAAAAGATACATAAAAGAAAGCATCTTATCAGGAGGTTGAAAGTAGTTTATCCTCATCTTGGCGCTCCTACACTCAACAAGGAAGCAGAAAACTGTACGTTTACTATCCTCCTGTAAAAAATTCTAGAGCACAATGCAGCCACCTAATGCCTCCTGAACCAGGACAGAAATTGCCCCCTAACCAGAGGGCTCATCATGTTCCCAGCTTCGCATCCTCTTCTTCTGTAAAAGAAAGAAAAAGTGTCAGCTCTTCAAAATGAAGACATTGGGATAACGCTCCCATCTCAGACTGCAATAACTCACGTAAAAAGCCTAAAGAAACAGTTAATGAAATTTTGGCATATCTGAAGTCACAGCCAGTAGCAAGAAGATTTAAATTTGGTAATTTAGAGAATCTGACACGAAGGCCGTTAGGTCTTTTGTATTACTCAAGTTTCAAATCCCAAACATCTCAAATCTGTATTGAGCTTCCTGCCTGGCAGCACAGGACTGGAAGAAGTGCCACTTGCTGGTGAAATTTCTGTTGAATTCTTTGTTCAAAGTTATTAGCATGAATGAACAGCAATCCATGGGGCTACTCAGACAGACTGTTGATATCTTCACTTTCAGCAGCAATTTCTTCTGACTCTGAAAGAAATGCTATACTTGATCCCCTCTGCTCAAGACTTCTGGCTAGGAATAGTTCCTCCACGGTATGCGGGATATTTTCTTCCTATTAAGTCTCTGTTTCACCTACCCCAAAATATTACTGGGCTTTTCTACCTGGGATTTGCAAAACTTTTTCATAAGCAAGCTCTTTGGATTCTCTCCTCCTGTTTCACTTAGCTCCTACATCTTTGTATTTCTTATTTTCCTGGAGTTAAGTTTGATGTAGTCTCTGATGAGCTTTTGTAGCTTTTCAGAAAGTGGCACTGAAGGCCTCAAGACACCCAGGAACACCCTCGCAAGCTCACACCATCGCAGAGTCCATCCCCTAAAAACAAGTGGGGTGCAGTAATATGTAAGTCTGTAAAAGCTTGCTGGCCTGAGCTGGAATTTTGCCCAAATGAGGGACTTGGTGCGATTCAGTAAACAGTCCTTGACGACACTGAAGTCAGCCTGGAAAATGCCCCTCCATTTCTGAATCTGTAAATTCCCATCCTTCAAAAACCCACCACCACCTCACCACGAGAAGTACACAGAGGACCAGACGGTGTTTAGCAACTCCTGCTTAACCCCAGGGAAACAGAAAGGCACCAGAGAAAGAGGGAAGTAAAGGACCCAGACACCCATGCTCTTCACGTAGCATCTAAAGCATTTCCCAGGGCAGATAAACCTCCCCCGTCTGTAACGCTGCAGAAAAGAAAGCGACGGAGATGGTGTTGAGCTGCAAGGGGAACGGTGTATACATCAGGGGCAACAAGAGGTTTCGCTTTGCAAAGGAACAGCTACATCTCACCTAGAGAACCGTGTGTGTGATCCGTGACCTTGTCTCAGATACTCTGCAATTACCCTGGAGGGATAGAGCTTGGGAGAATGACACAAAGCATTCGGAAATTCCTGGGTCTTGGTATGAGGGAGAGTAAAGGAAATGGGAGTTTATTTTCACTGCAAGAGGCGGTGGGGAGGCAGTGATCTAATTGCCACCTTTGGAAATTATGAAAAGGCTGGAAATTCCTCCTAGCAAACCGCTGCACGCTGGGAAAACATTGTGAGGATGAAGTGCACGATGCAAGCGGTGGTGTCGCTTTCACTGGAAGGATAACGAACACATGGCCCATATTACCGAGGAGATCTAAGGACAGCGACAAAAAAAAAAAAAAAAAAAATAAAGGCATGAACAAGATCAAGAGGGAACAGGTGAGAAAACCCAATCGTGTTGGGACACTGGCAGTTCTCCTTTCTCCAGGGATGGGCCACACAGCCTTACACAAATGTTTAGCTCAGCCTTTCAAAGGCATTTCAGAGTTTTCCTGCAGCCTGAATTTTAAGCGTGATTTGCAACGGTGCTTCCCTCACCCATGTGCAAGGGAAGAAAAACTCTTCCCAGTGGATTTCACATCTAGTGCCAGATGAAAAGAGTGGCTCTTTGCAGGCTGAAGCTGGAGCTGCCCAGAAGATCTGACGACCGGGCTGGACCCTGCTGACTCCAACGTAGCATTGAAAATTTGGCTGGAGAGATGAAAGGGTAGCCAACGTTTTAGATGTTTGCTTCATAGAGGAGAACACCATCCAACACAACACGCAGGATTACAGACAGCTCTCCAGGGAACCAAGCAATCAAGAAGAGCTTTTTCTGCATCAAGACACCTGTGAATTTGAAGATCAGAGGGCAGATGAAGAGAAAAGTAGCTGGTGGAGAAATACCTTCCCAGGAGCCTGGATCAACAGTAGTCTACTATAGAGCTCCTGAGATCCTCCACTAGGCAACTTAACTCAAGTAGGATCCCCTGGGAGAAGAAATGCTGGGACCGGTATCATGGGATGCATGTGAAATGCATCACTCCGACGGCACCTGTGCCTGCTGCGGGGCCGAGCCCCTCGCTGCTGCTGACTGGCAGGTCTCCAGAAACCAGCTGGCCAATTCCGAGCCTGCTAACAGCCTGCTGACATGCAAATAAGAAACTAATGAGGCCTTAACCCCTGTATAACTGCAGGCCAGGGGCTGGCTCAGAGCACAGCTTGGAGCCTGGCCAGGTTATGCGGGAAATCACCGCCCACGTTTGGAGGAGGAGGAGGAGGGTGGCAGTGACCATGCTGGCATGGCGAGACCCCTCTGTTCAGCAGCGGCGAAGTCCTCATGGCCAGCTCCAGGCGTTGGGGCAGCTGCGTCACCCCCTTGAGCATCTCTTTACTGCACCTGCATTAAAACTGCGAGCCCAGTGGTGACATTTCATACGTTTTGTCTGCATTTCTCTCCATTTTTGTTGATTTACAGCATGGCAAAGAAGTAGCAGCAATTTTTTTGTTTCGAAAGAGGTAAAGGGAATGGAGTTTCTATAGGAAGACGAGCAAAGTCCCTCTTCTGCACAGAAAGCAAAGCAAGAGGCCCAACGTTGCTCATGAAGCAGCGCTTGGCTTGTTCTGCTGAGTGCAAGGAAAGAGCCGGTGCGGTGTGACTGTAATCCGCTGTATCTTTACCATCAATCACATTTTAATGAGAGTAAATTGAAATTCCAGGCACACATTAATAATGAATGGATGAATTAACTCTGAGGAACCATCATGCTTTCACTGGGCTGCGATGTCTACAGGCTAGCACCACATTAGGTTACTTTCTGGACATGTATAAGGAAAACTTTGAACTGAAACATTTGTGCCGAGGCTCAAATCTGCACAGGGACTTACAGGACTGCATTTCAGTCAAACTGGAATTTCAGAAGTCACAAAATTCAGCAACTCACAAAAACCACACCCACTTGCCCAGGCATCTCACAGACGCCAGAGTCACTGCCATAAATGTTCCTTCAATGCCTCAATTTGTTCACTAGCAAGTTAGTTTCACCAGAGACATGTTGCCCCTTAGGTCACACTGCTCAGATTATAGCTATTAGTATTTGCAATAGCATCCCAAAACTGGACTTTCTTTTGCCTAAAATCTCAGAAAGGCTTGTTGTGGCCAAGGTGGGGAGAGAAGTCCCAAGCCAACTGAAGAAATGATGCACTATCACCTTTGCAAGATAGACAGATCCCTATAGTGTTCACTTGGGTAGCAAGAGAGCTTTATTTTCCAGGAAAGCAATGCAGGGGATCTAATGTCTCCCTTCTGTTGTGAACGATGCCAGGCCCCAGGCAGTCAGAGCAGACATCAAGAATTTGTTGTTCGGACAAGCATCAGAAATCCCCTAAAACCCATCAACTGCATTCCCCATAAGTGCAACCCACCACTAACATGACTTAAAATCCCAGTTTAACAAATCTTGGCTTCTCACTCTGGAGATTCCCAGCTCATTACCCACCATGGCAGCCAAAATAGTGGCTGCTATAGGTGATAAAATCAGTTTGGCTGGATCTGCAAGTATCACAGCACAGGATGTTTCCTCCATTTGGCTTATCCACGTGAGGATTTTAGAAACATCATCCTTTGCAAAGCTCAGGACATGTCTGCTGTTTGATTTAGGCGTTGGGGTTTTCCAATGCAGAGTTGTTAAAGAGGTCTGTTATGCGGCAAAAAAGATTACTTAAAATCTTGAGACTGGTGGCTTTGGTGGACTTTGGTCACACTTTACTTCCTTAAGGGCTGGTTGGCCAAGGCAACCAAAAACAGTCTGCTACACCCAAGTGGTTTACTTGAATTCACAGCTCCCTTCTCCCCAACCTGTTGACCACATATCCCTGTAAACGATGAGAGAAATTAACGTTACTGGGGGCTGAGGCAGGAGTCGGCTCTGATCTTTTTCCTACACCGGTGTTGCACCTCCTTGTCTCCAGCAGCCCCCAGACACCACCGTAGTGCAGCTCTCCTCCTGACACGAGACCTTGCTCCATCACAACATGACTTCTTCACGCTCCATTGCAGAGGAGGGGTTTATGGAGGCCTCTCTGCACTTTGCCACTGCTCCTCACCAAGGTGCTCCCCAGAGCCGAGGTCCCTCCCCATGTACCCTCACCCTCTCCCCTCTCAGCAGGATGCCATGAGGGAGACATCCCTACCCTCCAGATGTATTTCTCATCCTACAAGCCTCCAAACCAACCCACCCACCATTTAGAGCAGCTCCAAAACCAAAGGCATGTAACACCCGATTTCTTATACCACTGCTGACTCTCTTCAACACCCTCCAGTTTTATGGGCAAAATGTGACTTATGCTGAGTGGACCAATCACTGCTGGTTCAGACATGTCGGTCAGAAACAGCTGTCTCCTCCAACTCACAGCACAGCTGGAACAAGAAGAGAACAGACCACTTTTCTGTCTTATTTTCCCTTTATCATAAGCTTTCCTTTTGGGTCCCTCCACCCCCATCCTAATATCCTCAATCCCTTCCTCCCCACCAGCTTTTTATATTATTTTTTTCCCAGCAGCCTGTCGACATGCCTCTTGAACTTATTTATAGTCTTATTTATAGTGCGGCTTCAGCCACCTCACTTGTTAACCTATTCCATATGTTTATTCCCCTTTGTGTGAAACAAGGCTGTGCGAGCTCTCCTTCATCCCTGGGGCCTTTTATTTTCAGATGGTGGCCCCAGCTGCCCTGCCCCTCACATGAGACCTGGGCTTTTTTGCTCCAGTGAACAAAAGAGCAGCTCAGAAAGGGGCCAGGGTGATGAGAGAGACGTGCCAGCTCTGTGCCAGCCCTAACAAAGATGGATACCCAGCAGAAAGCCGGCACATTCTCCACAAGCCACATAGCAGGTTTTGCTCCTAAGAGCATTCCAATGGGATGAAAGTGGACTAGGTTCACCTGTATCCAAAGGGATACAGCGACTGGGAAGCAGCTCTCACTGGCAATTTTTCCTCAGATCTTCCTTCTCGGAGTCCCCAGCACTGTTAGCAAACTCCACTTCTAACTTTTCCCACCCTCTGTTGGCTCAACCCTGGGGCTACTGTGATCCAACCTCCTAATCCACTTCGAAGCCACCACTTATTTCTGGTGTTCCAAACTGACCAGCGCCCCCAGCACACTTTCTCCCACCCCAAATCTCGGGGACGAGCTTCTCAAAAGCAGCCAGGCTTGAGTGGCATTTCCTACAGCTGCAGCTGCAAGCGCCTGAACCTCCGGGTCCATCCAAGGTGAAAGATGAGCAATCTCCAAGTACCACCACCCAAATGACCAGCAGCAATTCACACAACAAGTTGGACCATTTTATAAAGGAAGACATTTTTTACGATAAGGGCGGTGAGACACGGGCACAGGTTGCCCAGAGAGGTGGTAGGTGCCCCATCCCTGGAAACATTCAAGGCCAGGTTGGACGGGGCTCTGAGCAACCTGGTCTGGTTGAAGATGTCCCTGCTCACTGCAGGGGTGCTGGACTAGATGACCTGCAAAGGTCCCTTCCAACCCAAACCATTCTATGATTCTGTGATTTGCTCAGCTCCCCATTTCACTTAACTTGCCAACAGAGGTGGTTGCTAACCCGTCCACATTTCTTCCTCATGGCTGGGGGCCGGTGGCTGTGTGGCAGGGTTAATATGTGCGCAGGGCCCCATTAAAAGGCCACCTTGGAGGCACATCTGCCCTTCCCACCTTGCCTGCAAGCCCAGCTGCAGCCAGCCAGAGCTCTGCTCTGCTGAGCGGCCCCCCATGTGCCATAAATATGTGAAATATGGACTTTCCTGAGGGACCGCCAGTGACTGCAGCCAGCGGTGCGAGCCCAAGGTGCAGCATCGGTGGCACAGCAGGTCCGTGTTCAGCGCCAGGGCAGCTTTAGAGGCAAGCAAGCTAATACAGCATTGGATCTCTCCTTACTGACTTCTCTTTTTTTATGCTCAGTTCTCTACTCGGTTAGCAGCAACAACTTAACCTGGAAAACCCAGCCAGAGCCTGCCAGCACCTGCTTTCCTCCTGAGCAGCTTTTTCCAGCCTTCTGCACGGGGCACTTGGATATTCCTTCTCCTGATTTGCAAGGAATATGTTGGTGGGACTTTTCCTAACACCTCCTTGGGATTTGTGTTCCTCATGCCCTAAAGCCACTCTGTTGTAAACCCCAGCATCTCACAGCCAGCCTCTCCCCCTCAAACTGCTCCAGCAGCTGCTCTCTCTTTTTTTTTTTTTTACCGTGCCAGCTTCTGTTCCCTTCAATGCACAACTGCAAAGCACCCTGCGCTTTTCCAGCCTTGTAGCATCCCTTCCCCATCGATTGCAGAGGCCTTCAGAGCAGGCTGTGAGCAATCCCCTGTTTGTCTTCTCTCATTTTCCAAAGCGAAAGGTTTTCAATAGTGAACTCCATAATCCTGGTGTTTCTTACGCAAAATGAACCAACAAAAAACAGTTTCCCCCGCTCCCCCCGCCCCACCCCTGCCCCCGCCAAATAAATGATAAAAATCATTTTTGCCCACCAGAAAGCATCAAAACAGGCACATGTTCCCTCCGCTTTCTTCCTTGCCCCTTTTTTCAGGTCAGCTTTAGACAGGAAAAAACCTCAGGCTGACAGTGATATCTCTAAGGCAATTCAAGAGTCTCCCCTGGGAAGCAGCAGGAGTCTCATTATTTTATATTCTCCCAGACAGAATACTAAATTTGGGGAAAAGCCTGCCCCGGCCTTAGCAATAAGAAAGGAAACTTCCCAAATTGCTCTCCAGAGCCCTCGGATTCCTGTTTCATTACCTCGGCGTGAGCAGTCTCAGGCGTCTTTTTTAATCCCTGTTGATCAACAGGGGCAAGGCTCGGCACGTCCCTGGCCAAAGGGCTTGTTCAGTATTACGAGCAAGCCTTAAGATGAACACAGGGAAGGGAAAGTACACACTCTGCAAATTCACCTCACCTTTTTGTTGTAAAACATGCTGGATTTTAAAGATTTCTATTTACCAGGAACCTCAGATTAGCTTTAAAGCATTTAGCAGTAATTTATTTTCCTTTTTTTTTTTTTTTTTGCCCCCACTGTGAAACAACAAAAAAAAAAAACCCTGCAGGCTTTAAGTCAGAAAGTAGACAAGATTGCAAGGTCTCATTTTTCTGGAAAACCGCTGTGCCGGCAAGGCTAGAAAGAGATCGTTCAGATACAAAGGGGATGGGGGTTGGGGGGGGGGCGGGGAGGGGTGGTGGAATCAGGTCCAAATATATCTGCAGATAAATATTTTACGCCCTTTCCGAATAGCTGGGTGGGATCAGCCGAGCACCCGAGAGCCCTGCGCTGTGCCAGGCTGCCACCTCCTGGGGTGGGCAGCCCCAGTGCCAGGGCATCCAGCAGAGACTGCGTTGGATTTGATATTTTAACTCCAGAAGCGATCACCTGGCAGGGAAGGCGAACTGATGCCTCCATCCCCAGCTTTTACAGAGAGCGGAGAGGTTTTCTAAGAAGTGGGTTTGGAATTTAAACGTGCAGATGGGGAGCAAAGAAGGCGGACGTGCCTGTTAGCACTTGCAGAGGCGATGCAGGGAACCGGGATACGCTGCATTTCATCAGGAAAGCTACACACTTCCCCATTTATTGCAGCTGCTGCTCTTTTACTGTGATGGTGTTTCCATGGTGGCTCCACCAGCCCGTTTTCAGTGACGTCTGCTGTGTCCCTTCCACCAGAGTCTCCTGATGGCACCGCAGATGTGGATATTGAGAGTACGGCAGATTTTGCTGGGTGAGCAGTGGTCTATGGTAGGGAAAAGATGAGAGGTGATGCCCCACTACCTGCTGTGGCTACATAGCTCGTGCTGTCCTCGGGATGCCTTGATTCTATCTCCGTGGGTCAGAACATCTCTGTGCAGGAGGAGGAGTTTGGCTGCAGCCATTGCTCACAGGGATGGGACCAGTCTGGGGCCTCTTGCCATGGTCTTCTGCAACGGGCAAGCTTTGGGTCTGGGGATGGTGGCGTTACCCTTGGCAGAGGGCAGCATGGATGCTGATCTGTTTTAGGAGTGTAAAGGCATCGGTTCAGTGCAGGAGCAGAGTCCCCCCGCTCTGCACATGGACAAATATTAAAGGGTGAAGACTTTTCCTTGACTTTGGGAGTGGAGGATACCCAAGTTCAAGACCAGAAGTGGGCCATTTGGTCAACCAGGCCCCCCTTCCATATGTCCCAGCTGCATTGCCTTCCCACACACTGTAGATGAAGGTGCTGAAAGCCTATGTTAGGAGGTTAAAAGCAACCAGATCCCTTGCTGCAAAGGGCAGAAAAGCTCATAGGCCCCAAATGTCCTAATAAAGTGGGGAAATGCCTGAGCTGCTCACTCGTAGGCTGTTGGCTGCTGCCAGACTCTCTTGTACAGGCATGACCTGAATAGGATGGCAACCTGGAAGCAGTAGCATGAAACATCCCCCATATCCTGCTAATAAGTTCCTGCCTCCTTCCAAGGAGTTTTACTTACCAGGAGCAGAACCCCATAATCACTCTGAAACTGCTAGCAGCTCTCTGGGTTTCAGAGAGAAGAATTAAAAACAAATTAGAGGTAATGAGCTCTTAAATTGCTTCTGAATCTACTGTGTGGCTGAGAGTTTTGGTGGATTTGGATAATCAAATCAAGCAGGGACCAGGGCATGCAGAAGGGTGATATGGAGTTTAAGAATATTGTCAAGCTTCCCATTGAATATTAGATGGGATGCAACTGCCCTTTCTCAATGAAAACAGTAGTAAGAAACTCACTCAAAGCCAAAGCCAAGAACCAGACTCAGCCTGAAGAAATGCTGTTTCCCCCCATATGAACTGTGCCAGTGCAGCATTAATTGACTTCTGTTATGAGTTACTTCTTCTATCTATTCTTCTAGCATGGTTATATATAGTTATACTTCTATTATTAGTTACTCCAGACCTAAACAGTTGCAGAGGATCTGCAGAAATAGGGACAAGGCAATGGGAACTAAGGGGCTCCTCAGTTCTCCCTATCCATTTCTGCATAGTAGTACTGCATTGGCTGTCAAGGCTTACAAGAATGAGTTATAGGACTTGGGACAGATTTTCAGAGGGGGAAAATGTATTACACACTCTCGTACCATGGATGGGGTACCCAGGGACAGGGCTGTGTTTGGCCACTCAGGTGCACATCAGCATGGACACCCTGCACCAAAACCCCACAAGTTCAGTTCTGAATGTCAAAGGACAAGGTGGTGGGGCACGTCTTGCTGTTAGCAGATGGCTAAAGCTTATCTGTATAAATTCATTTACTAATCAAAACCAACAGTTTATGTGTTTTGGAAGGTGAAAACAGCAGAAATCAGTATTTAGAAGCAGGACAGGATGAACCCTAAGCCACTTAGCACAAACTTGTTTGCAATGTGCTACTAATCCCCTCCTATCCTGTCTTCATTAACCTCGTGTACACTGTACCTGTGCAACTGATAACACAGCGGTGTTTGGAAAGCAGATTTCAGATAGCCCCCCATCCCCACCAAGGGAGCCCATTCAGCAACGTTTTAAGGCAGGTTTTGTATCTCATTGGAAGTTTTTTTGCCCTAAACTTTTAGGGAAATACAGCAAGGCACCCCCCTGGGAAATGCGGTCTTTGCCAATGTCTCCAGCAGTCACCTCTGCGCAGTGGCTGGAACATCCCACTCTCAGCCAAGCCCTGTCCTCATACACAGTGGTCACCTCATCAGCTTTCCCAGGTTATCCCTGATGGCAGCTCTGGCTGGACGCTTCCACGAGTGGATTTACCGTCTTGAAAATCATCTCACGCGCAGAGGAGCCAGGACAGGGCTGGGAGCAGGGAGGGGATGCTTCGTGGCTCTTCAGGCTTCCTACAGAGGCGCCCCAAGCCTGTTAGGGTTTAAAAGGCAGTTGGACAATGCCCTTCATTACATACTTTAACTTTTGGTCAGCCCTGAAGTGGTCATGCAGTGGACCATTGTAGGTCCCTTTCAATCAAAATATTTCATGCCATTCTACGCTATTCCATTCCGTTCTATGTCACCCTGCAGCATCCAAGGATGCCAGGCATCCAAGGTTTTGCCCACAAATGCCTTTTGAAGCCCAAGGCCACCTTGAACCTAAACTTGCCACACACCCATTCAGCTCAGACACACGTTTCTGTGCAGGATCAGACCTGTGGGTGAGCCCTGGGACAAGCAAAGGGGAATAGTGAGCCCACACCGCTCCTTGCTTTGCTGGTCCCATTTGCCCAGCTGGAGTGGGAACAAGCATGCCCCTAACTTCTTGAGGAGGGCTGCAGCATCCCTTTACAATCTCACCGGTTTCCCTCTTTCATTAACAAAAAAGACCACAATTTTCAGGCTTTCTTTGAACAAAGAATTAGCAACAGCCATAACATCATGTTTCTTCCTTTGCATGAGAAACAACCTGGAACCCCCCCGCAACTCAAGCCCCTCCAACCTGCCTTGTCAAGCATTCAGAATTGATTTAAAATATCTTGTTACAACAAAGAAGAGCAACATGATTTGGTCATCAGACTACTTGTCTCCGAGGGACACCTCAAAGCCCTGCTGGGCCAAACGCTGTAGCAGACTTTGCTCCAGACTTGTGTGACTCAATTCCTGCTGCAGCCCACGAGGTTTGGGTTGCCATCCCAAGGGAAATGCATGTAACGCTGCCTTAGCAATGCCGAAGCAAAGCAAAGCAGATTACCTCCAGGACTTAATCTTCCTACTTCCTATTTTCCTCTTTTAAAACTAATCTTCCCACTGACTGGAACCAGGGCACCAGGGCTTTATGGTCCCCACAGTCTGGGCAAGGATTTTGTGCATCCAGTCCTCTGGCAGAAGTATGGCACTTTCCCTGTGTGGGCCAGGATTACTATAAAGCGGTTAACTTAACTAGCAACATATGTCTGCATCTTTTTTCCCACTGCCATTTAATCTCTCTTATCCACTGACCATGCAAGTCTCCTGTAATCACTGCAGAGTAATTATGTGATTATTCCAACCCTCTAAATTACAGCTGCAGCTTGGACCCTAGCAATTGCAGGTGACACAGCAAGGCTGACTTTCTCAACTGTTAGTTAATTACAATTAGACAGAAGAAAAAAAAAAAAACAAAAACCAAACCAAAACCCACAACCCACAATAATAATAATAATAATAATAATAAAACAACCTGCCAGAAAATGCAACTTCTGCTGAGAATTTTCACCCCAATCTTTCTCATCACAAGGAATATTAGAGTGGAAGCCATTAATAAGATGGCAATTTATGTTAATTTATCAGCACCTAAGCCCAAGAGCCTTAATAACACTACCTAAAAAGAAATTTATTATAAACAAAGGCAATTATGTTGTTGCCGTTATTACAGTGGCCTTTCAAATCCTGTTGTGCTGGGTATTTTTTTCTAACTGGCTTAGACAAGGAGGAGAAGGATGGGGTGCGCAGGAGAAGGTTTCACAGAAGGTCAAGGATGTCATATGGAGCCTGCAGGTCCTCATCAGACCCTCTCCTGCAACGCCCGCAAACCCAGAAAAACCACAAGATTTAAAAAATAATGAAATCAGTAGAAATGGGGCTTTTATAAGGGAGGGGAACTGTAATAAGACGGACTCACAGTCCCTCTCCTCACCTTGATGACCCTTTCTTGAGTGGGGCTTCCCTCCAAGTGTCAGGGTCTTTCTGATGCCATTGAGCTGGGGCTGAAATCTCCCCTCGAGGTAGGGAGGGGAACAAAAATCTCAAGACAACAGGAGGTACAGAGGTAGGGAACATCCCCTGAAAGTCACAGGCCCTTTTTTTTTTTCTTTTTTTTTTTACCTCTTTTCATAGCACTTGGAATTTCTGATGAGAATTCCTGAAGTGTTCATGGCTTCACAAGTGGTGAAAAAATGGTAAAACGTTAGACATCTGCAGGGTATTTTTTGATTGTTTCACTGATTGTGGCTTGACAGAAACATCCATGAATGTTCTTTTTTAATCTGACGAGTTTCAGCTGACTCTACGGCAGGCTGGAGAGCTTTCCTTCTCCTGCACACTGACATTCCCATCCTGCGGAACAGTAGGGCGGAAAGCTGGAAAGGGCAGGAATAAAAATGAAAGGGGAGGGAAGATTTCTTCCCCAAGGAGCACGTTAGGAGGCTACAGGTGAGCTCCATCTCCAGCAGTGGAGAGGATGTGATTTTAAATCCCAAGATGACCTAAAATCCACTAAAACCAGTGCAGAAACCCCCGAGGACCCCAGATGACATCTTGACTCTGATGCAGAACCACACACTTCTCTGCCTGGCTTGAGCTGGGCACACAACAAATGTAAATCCTCATCACCCGCACGATTTGATCCAATGTTTCTGTCTGGTGTCTTGCTTTCTTCCTTTCCATTCGAGCTCATCACGCTGTGCTGCAGTATGACTGAACGCAGGTCCTCCATCATTGTGCTGTCCTTGTCGCTCCTGGGTTCTTTAAGGGCTCACAAAGGAACGATGCACTGGAAACGTGGCCCAATCTGTAACTGTAATTGATGGCATCAGCAAATTCAGAGCCACATTTGGGACTGAAATACCATAAGAGGCCATTTTAAGAAAGAAATGGTGTTGGGTCAAATGCTTTATGGTGGTAACGAGCAGAGCCCTGCAGAACAGCGAACACGTCTATGTGTACAAATACCCATGGGTCGCTTTGATTTTCCCCACAGTACTAGAAGAGGCAATGTTATGGTTTTGCAGCATGACATCACAGAGTGATAAAAATAAAAGGAGAAAAAAAAATAATCTGGTGATGAACTGCAAAATAAACTGGCTTTCCAGCAACCCAATAAAGGGAGAAGAATATCCTCCATTTCCAGAGGGAAGATGGAGAACGGCAAAGACGCACTTTATAACCCATTCTGCTGGTAGAGACTAGAGGTCTGTTGACATTAATTTTACACATTCCCTTCTCTTCCCTCAAAAGAAAATCGAGCAAACCACTATGATTTCAGAAATGATAGCCCGACAGACTTTCACTGCAGGCAACCTTCATCAAACATTAGCCTCTTGGCTGCACTGCAGAGCAGTCAGTTTTCAGTCCATTTTAGAAGATCCGTATTTTATCGCTGGCTGTTTATGATCAGAATATTTCATCTATTTTCACAAAAGCCTTCTTCCAAGCTCCCTATTCAAGTGAAAATGGCATGAGTTTCCCAGTTATATTTGGGAAATACTCGTTAAAGTTCAGAAGGACTTTGCTATTGGCATCATGTTTTAAAAAGAGATTAGAATTGATTTTGCTAAACCACACTTCAAAAAAATTAGAGAAGGAAAGCTTCAGCTACTCTTCTAATCTGAATTTGTTTGCTCTGTACTAATTTGTGAAGTGTTTATGTCTGAATTCATGTTAAGGACAAGCAACCATGGCAGTTAATAATTTCATGTATATGCCACATTTGAGCTATAGAATTCAAGGAAATGGAGAAACATCAAAGTGATCCAACTGGCCAAAGATAACATGACTCACTGGTGCAAATGGGAAAGAAAGGCAAGTCATCCAGTTTGCCAAGACTCCCATGAGCTATTGGCAGCATCTCTGCTGGAGGTGACAGCCAAAGGGGAGTGCTACATATCCACAAGATGACCAAGTGGTTCAGAAATGCTCCTGGCCTTATAACAAGATGAGAAGGGAGCAGAAAAACACCAAACACCCCTAATGCATTACCTACACCAGAGAATTAAACATTCCCGGGTCTGTCACCAAGCCCTGCTTGTATTTACAGTCTGGGAGGATGCTGTGTCCCCCTTATAGCTGTGACACAGAAGTGGCAGTATTCATCCAAGCTGTGGGTAACCCAGCTTCTGCTCTGCCTCAGTCCAAATCTGGGTGCCTCGATGGCTTTTCCAAATACCTGGTTTTTAGACATTTTGTAGCTGAGGCTAATCTCACTTCTCCTCTTTTCACCTGATGAAGAATGACTGCCCCAGCTGAAACACAGAAAGCCAGGAGTTATCAGGAATCCAGAATCACATCAAGAGCGATGACCTGGTTGTGGTCTCTGCGGTAAAGACAACACCATGCAAAAGAGAAATGTTTGCTGACGCGGAGCCTAGGCTCTGGACCTCTTCTCTCACCAGGAGCTCCCACAGTGCAGGGCTACAAATTAACCCACATTTTCCCTCAGGCCAGATGACTTTATGCCCCCACGTCTCATCGGACCACCTCAGTGAGAGGTGCTGAGACCACTAACCCTGGGCCAATGGACAATGGCAGCCATGAATCCAAATGCAAAACCCACTAGAAAAGAAATGAAATGTGAGTCTCTCTTTCTAGAAGGGTGCCCCAACCACTGCATGGTGGAGGCAGGGATCCTCTACTCCTCCAGCCCTGCTCAGTGTGGACCAAAACACCACGAGCCAGATGTGCAAGGTCCGCATCATCACTCAACCTCTGCTCTCGCTCACTACCCTTAATACTGGGGAGTTTTAGGCCAGGGACAGATTTGGGGTGTTAGAGGAGGTTAAGTAGCAAAAACTAAGCTTGTGAAGAATGCAAGGCCACCTGCAGAAAGAGAAGCAACCAAGCAGGACAGGAGGAGGATCTCCATTTTACATCCAGTTGCCTGCAAGGCAGTAACGTCCTTCAGTGAACATAGCATGTGGTATTTTAAGCACCTCCAGAAAATGACACCTTCATCTGAGTGACCTGTTTAATCGGCCCTGAGCACTACAGCCCTTGTCCTAAGGGCAGGGCCAAGGATGCTGCTAGGGGTTCCATTATCTTTTTGTGCTCAGCTCCCACTGTTCTGTTTAAAAGATTAATGAGACATATATTCTCAATCAAGAAGCTATTTCAGAAGCTCTTACTTCCAATCAGTTGTGCAGTTCAGTTAGTAGCATCATCTGCCCTTATTTTCGTTGGGTATTTTAGCAAAATGTCTTACGGATATTTATTTCCCAGAGTAGCATTTGCACATTGATGGACTGAATATTGACGATGCTAAAGACAGATAATCAATGTACATTTAATGGCTATGGAGTGTGCTAAACTGCCCGACAGTAATTTGGGGTAGGAAGGTGCATAGATGGGCTTCTTCCTTGAGTGATGTGTGTGTGTTTGCAGTTGAGGAGCATGTGCATGTTGCCAAGAGGTGAATAACAAGGTGAATAACGTCTGAGCATCGTACCACCTACAGCTGTAGGTAAGTGAAGATCCACAGATGGTGTATCTCAGACAGGCTGAGCTCACCCAGCTGAGCTGAAGAGGACTTCTCCCACTAAACACAATATTACCCTATTTCAAGAATTCATAATTTGTGTCTTGTGGTTCTCATCTTGTCCATACCAATGCTCATCTCACCATGTTATGCCTGGCTTGAGCACAAATCCTTGGGAAATCTTCTTGTCACCATGTAGCTCAGCATCAAGCCATGGCAGCAAGATGTGCAAGGAGACGCTACTGGAGCAGCACATTTCTGTCCTCTGATTGTCCAGATAAGCTAAAACAACCAACCAACCAGTAACACTTCCACTCTAGACACCTAAAGCTGGGTTATGTGACTTGCAGTCACAAGATGGGAAGCCAGAGGCCACCACCTGGGATGCTCAAAGGAAAAGTTTTGAGCCAGGGTTTTGGTGGAGGAAGAACCGAGGCACTAAAGCTCCCATCAGGAAGGCAGCCTGATGTCACACTGGCAGTAGAAAAGTCAAGTGATAGTTAAAACATTTACCTGACTCCAGAAGCCTCCCAGGGCTTTTGGGGCATCTCTGGCCAGTATCACTTTGTTTCTTGTTCTGGAAATAGTCAATATCCTCATAACACGACTTGCTGTTTTTCAGCAGCAAATTAGCTCACATTGCAATTTGTATTACAGCACTTAGGAAAAAAAACCACATTCAGCTCCACTTTAACTGTTTTAACAGCACTCAGTAAGTCTCTCAGGAGCTCCCAAAAGCACTGTGTGTGCTGGCTGCTGTTCTAAGAGGCCCATCCATCTCTGTCCCTCTGCTCATTCCTTTACAGCTCTGCAATGTTCTCATTTGTTTCTTTACTTTTAGGGCTATTTCTGTGGGTTTCATAACCCTATTCCTCTTACTCAGAATAGCTTGCAAGCGCACTCTGATTCTTCCACAAATCTTCCTCGGGAGTTTGTATCTCCCTGAGCCTCTGCAGTACCAACATGTTCACCAACTCCAGGGTCTTGAACCCCTGGGTCCTTCTCACCAGATTTTGGGGTCCACGGTGCAGACATCTACTTCTGCAGATGTCCTTCCTCCACGAGGTATTCTGCATGGTTTTGGACAGGGAGGAACTCAAATCGATGAGCAGCTACAAATTGTTTGAAGTTTTGGCCACTGAACCAGCAGGTTGTTACCGTCTGTGATTATTGCTGGGATCCTATGTCGGGCAAAGATCAGACTAACATGAGTGACGATGGATTTGGTGTTAGATTTTCCACTAAAGCAATCCTACGGCAGAGCGAATAAGCTAAAATTAAGAAAGAGTCACCGTTGTATCATGCACATGTGGACCATGGCTTCAAGAAGTCCTGATTTATCAGCACAAGTTCTTGCCGGCACTGCAGTTTCCAGCAAATTTCACACCTTTCAAGATTTTTCTCTATGTTCACTTTGCAATTTTTGACCTAAATTGTTCATTTCGGGCTCTTCTTTAGGGTCTTCTAGGTACACCCACTTAACCTTCCTGTACTTTTCTGAAACATTTAAAGAATTCAGCACGCCTGAAGCCATGTGGTTATCTTCAGGCAGTTTGCCATGAATTGCCACAACACGTCAGCTGGAACGGGGAATATTGGTTAGGTGTGTGATTCCCTGGCCAGTGCACAATCACAGCCGTGGTGGCTTTCAGTGATCTCTCACCCTCTGCTGCAGCTTCTGTAAATTTATTCCAAGTTGGTTTTGAAACTGGATAATTCTTCTTGATCAAACATGCATGTATTATACTGTTCCCTGTATCAGTTTCATGTACCGCCTCATCAAGTACTCTCAAGAGTATATCTCCTATCAGTAGTTTTCTTGGTTTATTCTCTACCTCAGATCCTACAACTGACATTGGAACTGCAACCTCTGTATTACAGGAGAGATATCGGTCGGTCCCATTGGTGCTGTGGATATAAGGTATCCAGAGTCAGGTTTTTGCCACAACCTGTGAATTAATATGTAAAATTTCTCATCTGAAGCCCTGGTACTAGGCACGCTTGCACAGTGACTTTCCACTCCAGTAAGTCCAAATACATAAGAATTTTTCACTGAATTCTAGCATTCACATAAGAAATGCCTCATCAGGGCAGACCAAAGGTCCAGATGGACCATACCCTTTCTAACTCCGAACTTCTTGTACCAGCAATGTTCTGTGGCAAGCACTTTGGCATTTCATCTCCTTGCTGTGGGAAGAAATAGTCTTGTACGTGTTGGGAACCTGTCTCCTTTTCATTTAATTTTAAACAGTAAAATACTCCCATTATTCCAACGTAATTATTCTTGCATTGGGAACCACTATTAACTATTCCCTATTTAGATTCTCCTTGTCACTCGTGATTTTATAGACTCCTGTCTCTTTCTCAGTTGTTCATACAGAAACCATGCCATATCTTTCATTATCCTCGCTGCTCTCCTTTCTGCCTTTTCCACTTCTAGTAAATCAGTTTTGAGACAAGGGAAGCAGAACTGCTTCAGTTCTGGTATTTCAGAGGGTTTTGCACAACAGCATGATGATATCGTCTGGTTCGATCTGTGTTGGTTTCCTAACAGTTCCTAAGATTCAATTTGGTTTTTTTCTTTTTTCTTTTCTTTTCTTTTCTTTTCTTTTCTTTTCTTTTTTTTTTTTTTTGACAGCTCTTGTGCATTGAGGTGGTGCTTTCTCCAGAAATTTTTATTACCATGCCCCGAGAGGTGGCAGTCAGCTCAGAGCCTACCACTGTAGATGTACAACTAGCACTGTTTTTTTCCAAGTGCATCACTTCCCAGTCTCACACTTTTGCAACAATATTGTACCGTGCAAGCCAGAGAGACCTCCTCAAGACATGCATGAGACACAGTACAAGAGCAGCCGCAAAAACTTCTGGGCTCTCCAGCCAACGAGATACACAATAAAACATTGCACTATGAAAACCCTCTCTTGGTAACACCAATGTTCAGGTGGATCTGCCACCACTGGGACTGGGGGAGAGGCTGGTACTCCTCAGCAGTCACATGTTTTTGCTTTGAGAAAACCTGTAGCATGAGATTACGCTCTGAAAGGTAAAGTCTTAGCAGCTGCAGAGGGACATCTACCCATGAACATCGCCAAATGTCTCCTGTTATTGGTGTCTTTTACAACAAGCATCTAGAAATGGGGACCAAGTCCTTTCCATCCTCCCACCTTCCCTGTTCGCTCCTTCTGCAGTTCACTGCTGTTTGTACTTTAGTCCTTTCTTTAATGCCCTTTTTTCTCCTTGCTATAAGCTACGCTTAGCTCCTGATGTTCTCCATCACCTTGTGGCAAATCGCTGCTCAGTTTTTTAGCCCACAATTGCAGCAGGAAATTGGAACAAAAATTTAAATTCCAAATATCCGTTCATTTATTTTTTAAACATTCCCTTGAAATTTCAAATAAGTAAATCTGCAGTGATACTTACCTTATTGAAACCGATCATTATTAATTTATTTTATAACAAACAATATATTCTTTATCACTATGTATCACATAAAAATTTTGATGGAGCTATTCAATTCTTTACTTGTCAATAGTGACAAATACACCCCACACATACAATAGTGCTGCATACTAATGTGCTTGTATATGGTTTATCTTTATAAATACTGGTAAAATAGGTAGGGAAATTACAAACTTGAAAATAAAAAGCATCAATATTGTTGCCTGACAAAAAAAGAAAGGTTACATCCTCTCATATTATAATGTAAATGGAGAAGAAAATCTTCATCATTTATGAGGAAAGCTTGGGGAAAATGGCATCTTATATATATATTCCGTATAATTCAGTATAACAAAGCACTGTGAAGTACCAGTAATAAAGTCTAAAATCTGTGGAAATCATTACTATTAATATTATACATTTTGATACACACTGACATCATGGGGAATATTTATTAGTAAAAGGTAGAAGTGCTGTAGCACCAATATCACAATAGTTACTCTAAACATTTCCAGGTTTTATTCAGAAGGTTATATTTCACATAAAGTGTTTTTTCTGCATTTCCCCAAATTTTCAAGTTTTCTACATTAGACTCCAGAAGGAAAAAAAAAAAAAAAAAAAAAAAAGGCAGGCAGAGGAGAAGCTGCAGAAGTCAGGCTTTTTACAGGTTTTCCCACCTCTACTGGCAATATGGTGTGGCACTGGGACATGCGTCCAGGCTCCTTGGTTTGTTCAGTCCTGGCTTGCCAAGGACGATCTGGCTCATAAAAGTCTTGCTGCTTTAATGCCTTGAATGCTCATTCAGCTTTGCTCACCCTGAGTTTGCCTTGATTTTAGCCACAGATGGAGAAGATGTGCTGTGGTGCACCCGTAGGGCATATCTGTTTAAGTAATGTCAGGCATAAGGAATATGATTTCACTCTTGTAATTCTAACCATCAAAAAGTCAGACAGGTGGTCATAATTACCTACTTGGGCATCTTCTACAGCGAGCAGAAAAGAAACATTTAGAGGAGCAATTGGTCCGGTTTTAAATACCCGCAGAGCTCTCTTCAGCAAAGCTAGGTCATGACTATGCTGGGGAACCGTTTGAAGGCATCTCATGTAGCTTCCACCAGGACAGCACAGAGGTATCCTCTGAGTGCAGAAGCACATCCAGAAGAGCCAAAGTGTGCAGCATACCGTGATGAGCTAGGCAATGCTCTGCAGTAACATCCTCTGCAGTTTGGCACTGGTTTCAGTGCTGAGGCACGCACTGTTGGGAGGTCTGTGGCTGCCTTCAGACAGACCGCCCAGCCACCAGTATCCAGAACAGACCTGGTGACCCAGAATGGTGGCCAGCAGATGAGGCGCTCCCTAATACCGTGCAAAAAAGTATTCGTATCCCTATGCAGCTTCCTTAATGCAACAAAAAGATATTTAAAGCAGTTTTACAGCGCAATTAATTTATCATCTTGAGCCAACTATGCAAGGTTTCGTGGCAAGTCAGTGAATTCAAACTTATTTGAATTCCTCAGAATGATTTACCAAGTCAACTGATTTTTGACTGTATATACTTTAGACTTCCATTATTCTTTTATTAACACATCTTAAATGAAATATATAATTAATTACAGATACAACCACGGCTCTTTGTAACTGATTTATTGCAAATCAAATTAAAATGTCATCTATCCATAGACCGTTTCAAACAAGGACTTGAAAAGCTTTTAATTATCTTTACGCTTTTTTAAAACTCATTAAATAAGTATTCCCTCCACTCTCCAAGGTGTAACGTCATTACTTGATGTTCTCCTACCAAGATTAAGTGTCTTTCAGGAAAATATCCTTTAGTCAACACCATGTTTTGGCCTCAAAAGAGGAGTACCAGGGTGGAATTCACCAGTGTGTTATACAGCCAGTCACATCTAATGGTCCTTTTGGCCTTGAAATCTGCAAGTGTAAAATTACCCTTTCCCTCTCCCCTCCCTTCTCCAAATCAGTAGTTAAAAGATGGCAATCCACGAGCTAAATCTTGTACTTTAATTACTAGTCTTATGTTTACATAGGAACCAAGTAGTTCAAAGTTGAATGTGCAGTAATTAAAGTATTTCCAGATGTGTTCAGTGATCCTGCTCTGTTTTTACAGCCTCCAGTTGTCATATATTTTCCTTCGGCAGCTGTATTAGACACGAAAGTTAACAATTCTATTTTAAATTGTGTTTTTTGAACAAGAAATATTCCCGGATATCAGAGCTGGTGTGACCAGTATCTTGATAATGAAAGCTCTGATCCAGCAAAACACTTCAAGATGATCCTGACTTTCAGTATTTGGATCACTGTCTATCAAGTGAAATCTCTAAAATCCCATAAACAGAGCAGAGAATTCCACAGATAATGTGAACCACATTGTGGAATTAAAAATGGGGGGCAAAAAACTTTTCCACTAAAATCCGCTAAAGAAAACATTCTAATTTTCCTTTTAAAATTGTGCTGGTTTCCCCTTTTTTCCCCCTAACAGGCTATATAATACAATTATTTATCACGCTTTTGTTTTACACGGCTAAGTGAATACCGAGGACTGTTGACTTCCAAACTTACTTTGCGGATGAAACAAAAATAATGGCGTTATCAGCACATGAGTAAAATGTTCTTAGCATCAGAGAAAAAGTGCAAAGTGAAAATCTAATCTCCACCCTGGCAATGCCTGAGAGCTCCTTCCCATCCCAGCAGGAAAATTACCAATTGAGCAACCCGCGAAGATGATAGAAGAGGTTTCTCATGCAGAGAGATGCGATGTAAGCAAGGGAGCACAGCTATAAAATTGTTAGGATGAATAAATTTGTGCACAATGCAAGAAAAAAAACCCTACAAACTCTAAAAAGCTTAGCGGCAGCTAACAACTTGACAAACCTTTTTCTTTTCCTGATTGGTTTTGATAGGCCCTAATTAAAGTCCTATCTGGCAACTTTCCGTGAAATCAGAAGAGCTCAAGAGAGTCATCTCTCATGTTTTCAGGCTTCTGAGCCAGTCCCCTACACACACACACCTACCTCCACCCACTCAGGAGATTAAATATAACAGGCCAGACAAGATGAAATGCAGTGCTCCTACAGTTTTATTTGATTTATTAAAAGGAGAGAAGTAACCAAGTGGGAGGAAAATGGGTCAAACGTTCTAGATCCTTATGAAAAGCTAAAAGCATCGCTCTTGATTTTCAACATTTCTTTCAAATTGTGTTTTCAAGAAGGCACTAAGGTATGGGAGGGGGCTGGAGTTGAGGGAAGAAGCCTGGGTCACTTAAGGATGCTGATGAGTGGAGGGAAAAGCAAAAAGATGGCATTTCGATTGCCAGGCAAGCATCCCGCAGCCCAGAGGCACAGCAATGGTGTCGCTCTCTTGGCCAAGAGGCAGGAGAGCTGAGTGAGGCATTTCTAGCAGCAGCCATGCCCACATCTACGAGCCAAAGCTGCAGCCATCTCAGGCTCCTCCATCAAGTTGTATAAAACACCTTCCTACAAGGGACATCTTCTCCTGGGCATTGAAAGGGAGGTAGGGAACCACTGAACAAGAAAAAGCATTTTTCCCCTCTCCTCTGCCTCTCTGGTTTCTGTGGGCCCCACCTCTTTGATTTGTCACAATGTCCCTTAATTCCATTTTTCTCCATAAAAACGTCCAGCTGTCTCATAAACCTCTCTTTGCTCTTTGCTTCAGTGGCCTTATTGGTTTTATTACTCCACGTATTACCGCACACTGGTCCTCTAAGGAGTACATCCTTTTTCTTCCCAGTGCAAACCTTGTTGTTATCAGTCCTGAGACGTCCTGCAGGTAATATTGTCCTCTAATTGACTGCCAGTGGAAAATAGCTGGGGACCGCAAACAGCTACTGAGTGTGTGTTTTGTGATTAGCATTAGCAGAGTGCCCCTGTTTGACTGTGTTCAAGTCAGCTTTCATGCCTGGGAGAAAGGAGCAATGACATCTGGTGGTTAGACACTGCAGTCAAACCAGAAAGAAAGTTCAGATGGAAATAGGGAGTGATTTTCCTAGGAGTTTCCTGGGAAATGTCCTACCTGGGAGTACCAACAGCTTTTCTAAAACTCAAGAGTCTTTAAATCATGAGTTGGTGTGTGTTGGTGACTTCAGGAAGGTCACCAAAAGTAGACTCAAGAATGAAATCCTGCAAAAAAATGATCATAAGTCCCCTCATAGCAACTTTGGTCTGGATTTGAGTTGGTCCTCTTGGCTCTGGGTCCCTGGGACAGATGCCCCAGCACAGCCCTTTCATCTCAGTCTTTCCTCCAGGCACAGCACTCTGCATTGAGCCTCCACACCTTCCCCCTGACTCCCACCCCACTGAGCCTACCTGCTCCTAGTTTCACTCTTTAGAGGACACAATGCGAAGAATTTTCACTCTTTAGAGGACAAAATGCAAGCGAAAGAAAAAAAAAATTCGACATAGGATTTTTTTTGATCCTGTCATGTCACTTTTAGAAAGCACTAGAGACCTACAACCTCCATGAAATAACCGAAGGCTTTTATAGGATGCTGTCCCCCTGGGTCAGACCTTGTTGGCATTTTAGAGGTCAACCAGCATCTGTGTCTTCAGATTAGCTTTCTTGCATGGGACAATGGATAAACTTACCTTTAGAGCCCTACACCCTCTCACAGCCAGTCACAGGTTCATTTTCTCCATGTGTCCCATCAGGAAGCACATCCCTTCCTCCCATGTAGAGCAGGGGAGCAAAACGCCCTCAGATTTATGATGGTGATCTCACATTCAACAGAATAAGATAAATAACTTTAGGCTACGTTAGCTCTTGCTAGGCTGAGGTTTTGCAAGAGCACAGTGCTGTGATGGGGGACAACACAGCCTGTCACATTGTCAAGCAACAAAACTGAACCTCCTTTGACACACAGCAGGTTCAACTGATTTCTCAAAATAACAAGGTTCTTCACCATATGGAAACCATTTTAATTCAAGAGACAGCTCTTTCACCAGGTGTATTCTTCTGGTCTGTTAAACGGACTCACAGCCGTGTAGGTATACCTTTCCTAAAAATTTAATTTTGGCCCATCCATATACATGCCTACAAAGAGACCCCAGTCAGTATTACGCTCATTCAGGAGGTCATCACATAAAGATTACCTTCACTTTCTTGGGAACAATACAAAGTAAAACCTTTGTCCTTTGTAATTTGGGACAGGAACAGAAAGCAAATGACGAATTAGATGGGCTAAACCCATAGACCCATCCAGCTGCAAAGAGTAATAGTTCCTGATGTCACTCACAGCCCAAGGAAGAACATTTCCCACCATACCAGCTCAGCTGGTACCAGGGCCATACATGATTATATCCACAATTTCTCTGTGCTGATCTCTCAGGGATGTGGCAGGCTCTTTCTTCGATCAGGGCACTGACTGGCTGACATAGCTCTGATCTTGCAGTGAACGGGGTGTAAGTATAAAACCAATAGATAATGTAAAATAGATATTTTACTCCCAAGCTGAATTTATAAACGGAAATTACAATGCTATGTGTAAGTCAACATGAAAAAATGACGTTCATAACTTGACACACGTACATTCAGATTGGTCATATGAATATGAACAGAAAGTCTGAGACGTGCTACAAACAAGAAAAATTATAAGCTCGACACAGATGTTAATGGCTGATGTTCTTTGTGCTTTGTTATGCAGAAGGTGGGACTATATAATCTTAGTGGTGTCTTTAAAATCTATAAATACAGAGCTCCCCTTGTGATTAAATCGTCACACATCTCCATGAGGAACGGGAGTTATTGTCTCCCCTTTATTGAGTGTGAAATTAGGCACAGCTTTACACCAGTCATAATTATCTTCTCCACCTATGGGTTCATAATAACTCACCGCGTGGAAAATCTCCACTGTGCGAGTAATTCATGAAAATGACCATGACTCATTTTTAACCTCTCCCCATGACAAAATTGCCCAAAATGTGTAATTGTAGACGTGCCCTTTCAGATGTCAGCAGGAAGGCTCTGGAGATAAAGATGGAAAGACAGATGTGGTCCCAGGGCGTTTCCAAGGGGCCGGAGGAAGCAAGAGGGTGGTTCTGCCTGTGGACCCTCCACTGTGCTCTGAAGGATGTGGGAGATGGGCTCTCCCCTGAGCCGGGAGGAACACGGGAAGGGGAGGTAGCTCCTGGGCTACAAGCCTTGCAGGCGGTCAGCCCAAGGCATGCTGAGAGGAGCGGTCTGAACATAAGGAGCTGCCTCTCACCACCAGAGTGAATTGCGAAGGGATTTTGTTCTTCATGCAGCCACTTCTAAAGAAGGGAATGCTAGCTATATAATTTGGATTTCGTATGCCAGGCCTCTGCAGAGACTGGATTCTCATCAGAAATGCCTCATAGAAAGAAAGCCTGCAGGAAAGGGCTATTTTACTTGCTTTTGAATTTTAATAGCAGACTATTTTGTACTGTTACCAGGCGCCTGGAAAGCATCTGGATTCTCTAGAGAAAAAGATCCCTGGGAGACATGGTGCATTTGTTTCTTGTGTAGTGTTCTGTACGGGGATGGTGGTCTATAAATGTCAACATGTTCTAGTCCAGGAGTGACCAAAAGTTTGGTTTGGCTTTAACCATGTTAAATGACATTGGTGACTGTAGGCATTTATTGTGGGATAGACATGATTATCAGCATGCTATTGCAAAAAGAAGAGTAGAGATTTGGTATGGGACAAGAGGTCTTGGGATATCTGGAATAGATGTCTTGAGTTTCTGTTTTAGATTTGAGATGGAGAGGACTTCAGGCAGGAAGAAAAGAGATCTAGGGAATTATAGCACAAAGGGTTCTGGGCAGGAGGGATTTGGCATTCCTTAACCTTCCTGACTTGGAAAGTCTCAAATGGGAACCTGCATGAGGGCAAGGACAAATCCCCATAGAACGCTGCTCCCATCTCCTTTTGCTGTGGGAAACATCGTCAGCCTCCAGAGCGGATCTCTCTTCTGTGGAGGATCTCAGCATGGCTGCAGGAGGAATTGAATTAGAAGGAACCCAGAGGCTGATTTCAGCTCTGCATGTAGGCATCTATGAGCAGGTGTCTACATTAGCCACGTGTATGAGTTCCTGCTGAAGTACATGAAGAGCTAGTCAGGGCACTTGTGGAGTCAGGAGAGCAACTGAGGCGTGCAGATGTAGGTGTCAGCTTCCATACAGGCTGAATTGCTCCCCAGTCGCCACAGAGTGTGTTGACTGGCAGCTCTATTTAGCTGCCCAGGCATGTGCTCCATGATGCTCTTGGAGCTATGCTCTGTCGTCCTACCTCATCTCCAGCTGCTAATCCAGGAGTGCACAAGTATCTCACAGATTCTGTCAGACCTATCAGCCCTCTTTCAGATGTCCCAGGTACCCCATAGTCTCTATACTGCACTAAGTGCTTCCACATAGGTGATGCAATGAGCCTTAGACCTCCATTGACTTAATGCCAACCATGTAGTAGCGGGCATCTAGTCTAAGCCAACCCCCTGGGCTTCCTCCATCCTCAGTGGAGGGAGTGGTGAGCTGTTGACCCCATCGTTCCATTGACCACCTCCTGCACTGCATCTTCTCCACCACAGCCACCACAGCTTTGTCTCCGCTATGGCCCATGGTGGAGACTTCACACAGTCTGTCCACACTTGTCACCTGTCAGGCTCAAATGAGTAACCTGTCATAGGGACTTCAGTCTCAGTGTGTGTCAGTGAATGACAGCTCTCGTGTCGGAACATGGCCCCAGGGAGTGAGACAGCTACTGGGCTTCTGAGGTACCGCCTCCTCCTCTTACCAATGCCCACAAAGCAGCAAAAGGCATCAGCCCTCATATGATCAGCAGTACAAATAGTGAATATTAATAGTAATATTGTGGTCAAATTCTGCTCTGTGATACTGACTCCCAGGAACTCAAGTGAGCTGGCCTAGCAAAGGGTAAACCTGCGTCTTTAACAACTGCAAAGCTTTTGGGTCTCCACTAAGCGGTCTTATCTAACTAATTTTCATCTTTCCCATGGAAGATGGGGAAAAAATTTATGGATCGGGAAATGGAAGCACAGAAAGGTTCAGTATAATGCGTCAAACCACCTGGAAAACTACAATTAAACTCAGGACAAGATCTCTGGACCACTTGACTCCAGGCCAGTTCCTAACCCAAACTTAGCTGCAAGCCTTTTGCCTGGTGGCACAGGAAAAACTGCGCTGCTTCTGGGCTTGTGCGAGTTTTGCTGCCAGCTAGAGGACCACAGCCTCCAGGGTTGTCTAAGCACCTTTTGCCAAAACTGAATTGTAATGTGGCTTATGCAGTTTTGCTTGATTTACTTTGTTCCTTTGATGTGTAAGGATTTAGTGACATGCTTAGCAATACGGTAGCATGAGACACATTGCATAAAATCAAATCACTGCTGGGGCAGATGCTTCCAGATTTAAAAGCTTGATTGGTACTGCAGACACGTAGCTGCCTAACTGCAGGCTGCTTCTCCTGAGACTCAGCCTGTGGGGGCTTCTCAGGACCCCTTTTATTCCCAAAACTGCAGTGACAAGGCTTAGAAGTCATCCTTTGAACCCCAAGGTGAATGTTTCAGGTCAGCAGCAGCTGATCTATAACATTCAGGCTGTACCAGTGTCTCTAAAGGTCTGCTTTCAGCTCTGATTCATCAACAAGCATCACCATTCTCCCCTCCCTTCACCACTCTGCCAGCTGTGGACATGGCCAGGGTGACCTAGATACTTGTCACCTCCAGGCTGGATTTTACCTTGATTCACAGTTGCTAAAACAGGACATGAAACAGATGGACAGATCCTAGCTGGTTCACATAGGAACTGCTTCATGCCCTGGGACATGTCAAGTGATGTTCGAGGTCCTCTGCTGGTGATGGGCCAACTCACAAACACAGCCAGGCTTTCCCCGTGATCCATCAGCCACCGACTGAGCCATGTCTCCTAGGGACAGGGCAGGTCCCAAATCTGAGGATGAAGGATGTGACAACGGGGAAAAAAGTGGGAATGAGGTATTTGCGTGGTTGTTTATGAATATTCCACCTACCTATAGCTGCAGGAGCTTAAATATCTTTCTTTGTCTATGCCATGCCATCCCTTTCCATCCTCTTCTCTCCTCCCATACCCTACCCTACCCTACCTTATCCTACCGTGACCTATTCCATGGGATTCAGGTGGGCACACACTGAGTTGCTCAGAACACACAGCAAACAATCTCTGAGCTCTTCCTTCCCAGAGATGGGATTCATCTCACCCACATGTCAATTAGTCTAAGTGACTCATCTAAGCTTTCCCTTCATGGCCAATTGAGAGACACAAGCTTGTCTTGATGCCTCCTAACTCCTATTTTAGATATTCATCTTTGAAAGTGCAGAACCATTTTGGGGAGTCACTTACCCAGCTGTTTTGTAATATGGGGAGCCCATACTGCCAGCTTAGTTTGGCTGCCTAATATTTAGATTGCATTATTCCCTAGAAACCTCCATCTCCACCACTAGGAACAATTAGAGCATGACACCAAAGAAACAATATCATCTTCTCTCCTTCATCCAGCTGTGGGATGGAGACTGAGTGACCAGAAATGAAAATGCTGACTGTTTCAGTTTCCCATCATGATGCACTACAGCATCTCTTTCGGGCTGTGATCCTGCACAGTTCAAGCCAATAGGAGCAGAGGGCCAAGGACTGATCATGAAGGGCTACCAGTATCTGTAGGTTATCGTTGCCTTCGAGAGTAAAAATTGTACTGCAGGGTAAAAAAAGGCAACAACCACAATCTCTATAGGAAACAATGTGGAAACTTCTTCTGGTGGCTGATGAGAAGCTTGAAATACATTTCCTAGTTTTGCAATATCTGAAAGATTCAAACAGTTTTGGTATCTCCTCTGCTCTGCTTTTGACAAGGACAAAATCCTGGACCATGCCCAATAGCTGCAGGCACTGAAGATGGCTGCTAGGGATTTAGGTTTGCGAATTTTGTAATGAAAATCCTCTTTTTGAAATATTGTCCCAGAATCTCCTATGAAACTACAAATAAATCACAAAGAATGTCTCCTAAAGTGTCCTGGCGTCTCCTAAGAACATAGATCATATCCTCCCCTTTGTACAGATCAGAGACCTGGTTCAGTTAATCATCAGACAAGGTCCATGTGCTCATGCAGAGTTCTCTGCTAGACCACGGCCTGAATCAGCCCCTTCATAGCATCCCAGATACAGAAATCATCCACTTGATTGACTCATGTGTCAAAAACCCTAGCCTTTTCTTCCTTGTTATCTGCACATGGTAAAGGTATTCCTGATAACAGAATCACTTATAATTAAATAACTCTTTTTAAAAAATCCCGTTCCACCCCTTATCTAATTCTCTCAATTATCTGGCCTATATTCCACTGAGAAGAAGTAATTACTGCATGTGCTAAAATCCATCCCTCCATCCATCCATCCCTCCATCCATCCATGTTGCCTAAAGTATTTATGTCCATATCATGTGCCAATTCTTACTTATCACAGAAACCCTCCTCCCAGCAGCCACCTAGTCCTTGGGAGCTCAGCTCTGTGCCTGCAGGTGTTGTATAGAAGCGGGTTGTTCCACTTGCCTGTATCTGTGAGCGCTCCTGTTGGATTAAATGAGGTGGACAGTGTCCATCTTTGGAGAGCACAAGCCTAGTTTCAAACAAAAGGCATCAAGCAGGTGTGAGAGAAATTGTTAAAAATAGGATGGGGACAACGGAGGTGCTGAAGCAGGAAAACGCACACAAGTAGCTCCACACAAAAGGGTGGAAGTTTTGACTTAAATACTGTATTTGTACATAATCTGCCAGATAAATAAGTAGATAAAGAGTTGTTAAAAGTCGTCAGGACGATTTGGGGCACGCAGCAGGCTGCCCCAGCCATGCACTGCCTGCTACAGAAGAGCTACCTGCCCTGGGTTCAGAGCAGTCCTTGGTGTGATGTTATGAGACCTCTGCTGTCATCTAGTGACAAAAGAGAAGAAGTAGCCGGAAAAAAAAGGAAAATCTTGGGATGAAAGAAATGTCAGCGCAGCTTGTGATGGGGGAAGCAGAAAACCGTGTATTTTGAACACCTGGAGCTCACTAGCAGCAGTGAGGTCTCACCTGTACATGCAGAGCCAGCTGAGATGTTTTCTAAGATACTCCCCCCAGCACTGCAGGATTGCTCTAACTCCTCAAGCATCGCCTTCAGCTAACATATCTCACATGGGTAAATCTCTCCTAACTATGCAGGCTTCGCCATCCTGAGATTGCCACCGCAGGCACTCCTGTGAGCATGCACCTAGGCTATTTCAGCTGTCTACTTCAGGATGGGACATCTTTCTCCCTATAGGAGCTTATTTGTCTCCATTAGCTACAAAGGGGGTGTGAACAACAGATCAGATGTAGACACCTGCATGGCAGCGTTATGTATAGTCGAGTCAGGTGGCTGCTGTCCCTTAACTGGAAGGTGGCACTCACCTGAAGAACAGGTCAGAATTTCTCCTGAAGTGTTGTTATCCCTATCCTCACTTTTGCTGATTTTGCAGGGGGAAAACTCATACTGAGCATCCCACAGAGCAGCTGACCACGAGGCGGCTTCATCCTTCATACAGAGCAAGGAATACCTCTAGCTTTTGGGGGACATGTTCTGTATGGGGACATGTCCCTTATGGGGAGACGCTGGAGGCAGCAAAGAGCATCATTGGCAGCTGGGAGAGGTTGAAGGCAGCAGAGACTATCTGGAGTGAAATGAGGCATGAGAAAAACAAGAGCTGATGGGGCGTGCACAGAATGAGACATCAGAAGATTGGAGTTCAAATCCCATGCATGACCTTGACCTTTTGTGTGATTTAGGACAAGTCGTTTCACCAGTGTAGCCCAGTAGCACAACAGGATACTGGTTTCCCATGGGAACTCTCCAAAGGCATTAAAGCTTGGTGGCATGAAACACCACAGTGATGCTGGGCACACTAGCCTGCAGATACTCCCAATTTCAAAGAAAATCTGGGTTTCACCAACACAGAGTTGGTTTCACCAACACAGACTTGGTTTCCTGTCCCTACTTTTTAAACACTATAGTTGCACAGTGATTAGAAAGGCTTAGTTTTTCTCTTGTCAGCAGGGCTGAAGCAACTGAATCTGATTTTTGCCTTTGTTTGCCTTTCCCCCACAGTATTCTTCAGCCATGTTGCAAAACTGGGTACAAAACACTACCAACGCTGTCCTGCTCTGCTGGTAACAGGCCCTCGGTTCCTTCTGCATCTCTATGTAGCACTTCATTAGGTTCACAGACCTGCCAAAGGATATTTCAGAGATTTCCTTTTAAGTCTTGAAAATAAAATATTAAGCACAATCAATCATTTCTCATGACAGCTTCTTTGTCCATGAACTACTTCTATTCATTAGAAACCATTTATTTAAAGGCCACAGTGCGTGGGAGAGGGGTAGGTATTAAAAAAAAAAGAAAAAAAGCCACTTCTTGATACTAACACTGAAGCATGGTCTAATTTTCTTTGCTTTCCTGCTAGTCACATATTTAAGGCACAGCCATGCCTTGAATAAGGCAGGAGCATTACGGATGCTCAACAGGGTCCCAGCATCTAGGGCACCATGCTAAGGGCAAAGACTCGGCTTTCACAGCAGATAATTTCTCACTCACACGATCAGCAACGGAAGCTCGACAACAAGCCCTGAAACGATTGAGAAATGCCTTTCTGCACCTGCTGAGGTCCTGATGCGCGCTCTGAAAGGATGACTTCATGCCGGGAGCTTAAACCTCAGGGGGTCTGAAGAGCACGAAGTTTCTCAAGACTGGCCAGTGCTGGAGATCACACTGGGCATCAGCAGTGACACAGGTTCATGCATCCAAACAAATTCCTCCTGCTACCCCAGAAAGTAGCAGAAAATGAGCTGCCATGTCTGTATTTTCAGGCCAAGTGGGATATTTCTGAGCAGGATTGAGGGCTCTTATGTTGTCCCGCCAGTAAAGGCAAGTTGAGGGTGAGGGCAGGGCCCAGGTCTCAGCTTGCCCTGTTCTTTACACTCCTCCACAGCATGGAGCCACAACATCTCTTCACCAAGAATGGGTTTCCTTACAGCTGAAGGGATGCTGCAAGAGTCGGCAATGCAACTCGCATCACCTTGGAAGGGGCTGCAGGACCACCCAGCTCAAAATGGTTGGTGTTCACATGAAGAAGTGGAAAGATGTAGAATGCAGTAAACAAAGGCAACATTTCACAGCAGCACATGGTACAGGCAGCTTGCTTCAGGTAAATACGCCACAGATGAATAATAAAAAGCATCCCGGTTGCTTGAAGCAGAGGCTGTCATGGAAACCCTGGCAGTGAGCGGCATCATTTAGGGGAATTGCTTAGGAGTGACAGAGAAAAGGGCATCGTTTCTTGGGAGGCAGCAGGATTCAGAGATGAAACACACCAAGAAAGGCTGAAGTCTGGGCTTGGGAACTCTTCAGCAGGTTTCCCACCCACCCTGGGACATATTGCAGCCTTTCAGTGCCTGTCCTGCAAACTGGGGTGGATTTTCCCCTGTTAGACCTGTTGAAAGGGTATAAGCCCTTCAGGACAATAAACATAGCTGTGTGTTAGTACTTAGGCTACTGTGGGGGAGACTTTGTAACTATGAAAAGGTGGTTGTTGTGGATATCCACCACGAGGTTTGGCAGCAGAGCCTGAAGGAAAAGTGGTGGAAGGACCCTGTGCACACCACCCTCCTTCTGAAATGTGGTCCAGAAGGTCATGGCTGGTGCTGCGCTCTCTGCAGACCAGCATCCCTCAGCGCTGAAGGCTCAGGGCAGCTCCAAGCTCTCTGTTTGATCTGAATTAACACTAACCCCCTTCTCCAAACCTGGTTTTATCCCTTCCTTATTGAAAGATAGCAAACCAGGATGCTTGTTTTGCTCTGCCAGCTCACTGACATGCAAGCACCCTCCTCCTGGCATTTGGTGCTGGGGTTTATGTCTTACTTGGCATCCCCCAAACCATTCCAGCATGAGGGCAGGCAACCCAATAAATGCAAGAAACTGCCCTCCCTTCAGTGCCTTTTCCACCATGCTTCCCCTTCCAGGCAGCCTGAGCTGTTTTGTCACTTTCTCAAAAGGAAAGCGCCGCGGAGTCCCCAAACCTCACAGCAGCAGGGCGCTGGAGATAAGGCAGGGAAAATATTTCACTCGCAAGGAAACTGTGCTCATCTCGCGCTAACGTCCCCATCCTCTGGAATCCAAGGCAATAATTACAGCAATTTGTAGATAATTATTTGTTAATTAAAAACAGGCTTGCTGGGTACAGTTACCAATTTCCTCCGCTGGCTGCATAGGGCTCTGCAAGGAGACACTGGGGGATTGCCGGTTTTGTAAAATCATTTGCTTGTTCAGTTCGGAAAAAAAGCCCCCGGTGGGTTGTCTCCCCCCTCTCCCCACATCCTGGCAGGTCTGATTCATTCTCCTAAGACATCCCAGAGAGATCCGTGTCTGGCTTTCCCTTGGTGACTTCCAATGAAGGTGACTGCTGCATCCCCGTGCTGCAGCCCATTTCCCCAGCTAATTTTATGACCCTGTGTTCACCCAGACTCATTTTCAACCACATTTAAATTAGTAACTCCTAAAGAAGGAGCTGTGACCCCAAGTTGAGGTCATGAGCCTGAGAGAAGCTCACCTCCGTCCCATCTTTATATCAGCGGTAATAAATGAACAGTGTGTAGATGGAGTTACAGCTGGGAACAAACCGAAGATGCTGGCTTAAATAGTGCTGTTGGGGACAATTATTCTGCCCTAGGCTGGGCAGCCTGTGCTTCGTGGTGGCTTCCCAGGCATAGTTCCATGCCAGCTATGAGAAGAAGCAATGACAGGATTGCAGATGTTCCCCACTAAATACCGCATCCACAAGGACTGTGTCTCAGGATGATGGCCTTCATGATGTGCCAGAATTTTCAGTCTTGTGAGGCCTCTGTCTCTGCTTCTCTTGTGGAGCACACCTTCCCCTGGACCCACCATGATCCACCAGCTCACCAACCTGCTCCAGGGTCTCTCACAGCTCCAGAGCCAGGAGGAATTATTTAGCCCTGGAAGCAGGAAAGTTACATTGCTCCCGATCTACTGCTGTTGAGCTGGCTCTGGGCAGTTACTTCAGATGTCCCTTCTTCTGTGGCACAGAGGGAACAGCTCATGGAGATCTGAGAGTTGGCTGTTTGGGTTGTATACAAAAACAGCACCAGTAGCACCAGTATAAACCCTCACAGAAAAGCAAGTCCATTGGCGAAGTATGGTGAGAAGAGAAGGTAAGTAGCCTCCTCCTCCTGGTTGTAGCAGAGCAGCTCAGAACCACAGTGACAAGGACAGGACCAAGGAATAGCATGGCCATTTTGTCATCACGTGCCCAGAAGCAGATTGTTCCCATCCCCCTTAGCAAAACAGTGGCATCAATGAGAACAAACAAGTGATATTGGGGAGGGGAAACGAATTAGACTGTCAATATCCTCTTCATGGAAATAATCTCACAGATTGTTAGTCACACAGGGCTGGCTTCACCCCTCTAATTTTCCCCTGTATGTGGGCTTTCGTGTTCCTCTCATCACCTTAGCAGCTGAGTGCCTGCACCATGTGCAGAGGAATCACAATTAAGCAAAGTGGCTGGATGTCATGATATATGGGACGATGTCTCTGCTTCAGCAGCACAGAAAGCTAGCAAAGAGCTGAGATTAAACACTGGGTTAATTAGTACATTTAATTAGCTCTCAGTTATTAAGTCCTTTCAGACCCTTAGATAAATCGCTCAAAGTACAAAACATTCCTTAGAAATGCTATTATTTATTCCCCTCTTCTCTTTCTGGGTGGGTGCAGGGCTGGGAAGCTCCAGCGTTCCTCCTGCAGCTTCATGCAGGAGTAGAGTCCGTCCCAACCTCAATGGCCCAGCATCAGTCCCTGAGATTACCATTGAATTTAGAAGCTTGCCAATTTGGAGATTCACAGTTCTTCTGAGAGGGGAGGAGGCAGTATCCTGCTAACGTGGCAACAGTAGGAGGAAAGGGAATAGTGTTGGAAAAAAGCAGGGAGCAACAGCTCCTCTTAAGTCTGAGAGACAGAAACATATTCACAGAGGCTTGCTGTAGACTTCCTCACCCAGCAGTGTGTCCCTTTCCATGTCACCTTCCTTTGTGGCTGCAGCAGACAGGCATGGCAGCCTCACAGGAAAAAAAGAGCAGAAATGGGTGGAGGAACTTCTCACACAGGCTTTGCAGCATTGCCAGCTAGAGTGAGGGATAGCAAAAACTTCTCCAGGCTCCTGTTAGCAAAGTCTCCCACGTTCATCCCCCTGAATTATTTTCCTGTGGTTTTCATGTTCATCCTAACAGTCCATGGATGCATCTTTACTTCGAAGTCCTGGAGCAGCTGCCAGCCTGCTCCTTCTCCCCGTCATCTCCAAGTGCACAGCGGTCCCATGCTAACCCACCACACAAAGCTGCTAAGATCAGCTGAGCTTCAGAGAGCCCCCAGAGGCTGTTCTGGCAGAGGATTTATATATGGGAGGGGAATCCAGTTTCTGAGCTGACCATAGAGACCTACCTACCCAAAGCATTTATCACTCAGATGATGCGGGGCCCTGAACAACACAGGTGCAATGAGCTCAGGCTCTAGGCAAGCCGGAAAACTGATTCCTACAGAGTCAAACCTGTACGCTGTTCTCATCATAGTTCACTGGGAAACTGCTGTTTGGATCTAAGGAAGGGGGTTTCAGCATTTTCAGCACCAAGTCCTTTCTTCCCTAGGTATTAACAGCTGTGATGGAGGGCAGGGAATTCAGGTCCTCCTGGTGCTGCTGACCAAAACCCATAGGCTGGGAATTAATGGCATCAAAGGGCTACATTGGATGTGGCTTCCTTAAGGGAGTTTGCTTAGGAAAAAATAACAGTACAGGATTAAGCTGAGGGATATTCTCATTGCACCATGAAAAATATCACAAAACAATGACTTACCCAGTACTTGTTTGTGATTCTAATAACCTTAAATTATTAGAAAGGAGAAAGCGAAGGCTGGGATAAGATACTGTTACTCAGCAAACCAACATTTTGAGAACACGAACGCAGCTTTCTGTAAGATAACGTTCTCCCTTTTTCCCCCCTGCGCAGTTTCAAAGAAAGGTATTCAAGCCTTCTATAAATAAGTATGAATGTATTTGCTTCTTGAGTCTACAAAATATGTCTGCAACAAAGCAATGTGGAGACATTTGGGAATGAAGTAGCTAATTTGATACTCATAAGAAACCATAACCGTAGCCTAGGACTGTATCTCAGAGGACTGGGCTGACCTTTCAGCAGCTGATGATAGTTCTAAAATGGTTTCTCATCACTGAAAGCCCAATCTAACATCAGTTAAAATAAATTAAAAGCTATCACTGGCTTCTGCAGATATTGGATTAGGCCATATAAAACCCACTTGAATGCTGGGAACCCAAGGAAATTATCATGGTAAATCTAAATTCTAGTGAAGCCTTACAGGCTTTAAAACATCTCTTTGAAGCCCCATTAAGAACAGGTTTCCACTTAGCTATGAATAACTCACTATTCTTTTTCTTCTGATAGATGATGAGTACCACCACAATGAAGCCTAAGGCCAGCACAAAGCCCAGCGTTCCAGTCACCTTCTTGCTCACAGCAGATCCAGAGCATGTCTCTGCTGGAAGAGCAGCCCAGAGAGTAAAGGCCCAGGCTAGACATTGATTTCCCCCAAAATATCTTTCCTATTTTCCTTCTCTCCCCATAGAGCTAGAAGCAACCCTCCTCAAGATCTTGTGATCTCCCTATTTCCAGTTGCTTACTCCAGGCCATGAGGATGGGCGCTGGTAGGCTGACATGCTCCACCTCACAGGCACAGATATCCCCTTGCTTAGGTGTGACTTCCAAAGTGACCAGGGTCTGGAAAGACTGATCTCCATTTAGAAGGAGGACCTTGTACACAACTTTATCTACTGCTACCCATTTTTGAACCACTTGATCTTCATTTCAGAAGGATAAAACCTTGTTGCAGAACAAACCAGCTAGTTGGGATAGCCCCACGGTTCCATTTGCACGGGAGAAATTTTCACTCTGCATTTAACTGAAAAAGAGAAAGAAAAGGATGGAGACTGCTGGCCAACCCTTCTCAGGGGTCATTCCTAGCAACAAGAGCATTCATATGGATATCATATGAATTGCTCTTCTAAACCCATTTGTCAACACTTCCTTTGGTCCAGACCCACTGCCTTCAACATGACCTTGCATTACACATCGCCCAGCCACATTCACCTTTAATCCTCTTTCTTTCTTCCCCCAGTGAAGGACCATCACAGAAGATGAACTCTGCTTCTTCCAAAAACATCTCCCACCTCTCAGATGGGTCCATTGCTCCAGGAATTTGCAGGAGGGGAGGTGCATTTGTTGGGCTTGGGAGTCCTGTCGCATGCTTTTCTACAGGGCTTCTGCAAGTCATTTCCTTCAGTCTTAGACTCATAATAAAGATGCTAACTGCTCTGGTCCATGGCACTCATTCTCCTCCTGCCCCACTGAACTCACAGCTGTCTCACACCATCCACCAAGCTCCTCTAACACCAAGTTGCTGCCAAACAGGAAGGTGACAGAGGAAGGTAAATGTGGTCCCAGGCCAGGGACGTCAAGTTTCCCCATGCCACTCACTTCTCCTCCCCACCAAAGATTCACTTCTGTCCATCACGCTCTGAGTCCTCCTCCAGTTACAGCTGCAACATTTCTCCCTTGAAGCCCACAAGCAGCCAAGCCGCTGCAGCCTGTTCCAATCCTCAGCAATTGCCCATCCCACCTCACTGCCGTAGGAACAGATCTCCTGTCAGTCCCAGATGAACCTGTCCAGTTACCTTACCTGCTGAGTGCCATTCGTGTAGCGACACTCCTGTTTTCGCTGCAGCATGAAATGCTCTGGGTGAAGACGCATGGGACAAGGCCAGGATGGACATCTTTCTGCTGTTTTCCCTTCTCCCTGAATATCCAGGATCTCTGCTCACCTGGAGAGTCTGTACGAAAAGCCATGTTGCCCCTCATCCCTGCCATCACAGCCAGAGTCACAAATCAGGTTTTGAACCCAGGAATCCCTAGAGAAGCCATTGTTTCTCAAGTAGGAGAAAAAAAAGTTTGAAGAGAAAGCTAGACTGCTAACAACCACGTCTCAGGTCAAAGTAGGAACTTCCCAGCAAAGCTCTGAGTGGAGGAACTTGAGGAAGGTCCCAAGCACTGAGGGGATTGAACCGCCCCTCACTATGGATCCATTATCAGAATTGGGTAACATCAGTGGTAATCAGGCAGGAAAGAGTTCAATTCCTGCCTTTCACTAGAATTTTTTTTGAGAAAGGCAGAATAAAGGTTTCATCAACAGACACACAATGAGTGCTATCAGAGCAGAATAGTCAACAAAGCAGCTCAGATACTGCTGTGCAACTCCCAGGGCTCCAGCCTTGGGGTGTTAGCTCTAGGCTGGCTCCTTCCTGGGGCCCAGGGGTGCTCTCAGAGGACTGTGAATACAGCCTAGCCCCAGCAGAGCAAGCCTAGAGCATCTCTGAGCATTGTATTTACTCAGTCACCAACCTGGGCAAAGAGTGGCACCATGACGCTGGCCCTCTCATGCAACCTAAAGTCAACCAGGCCAAGTCACGTGTTACCCTCTAACAGGACAGGGTCTCCCCTTTTCTTCGTCTGCTGGGAAACATAAAGAAAAATTTGAAGGACACAAAAAGAAACAGGTTTTGCATCTACTTTGATTTCTGTTTTGGTTTCAGTGAAGGGTTCAGAAAAAAACCCTGGAAGTTGAGACAGAAAGAATGAAATATCTAAACTAATGGTTTGCTTAGGGAAGATCAGCTTTATTTGTGGAAGGAATGCATTACATATTGTATCGCATTTCATTGAAAAGCTGCTGCTGTGAAATAAAGGACAAATGCACTCCATTTCAGGTTACCAAGATATCTCTGAAAATAAGACCAGCACTTTCTAATCACAGTGTCCCCATTCCCACATCCAAAGCACAGCAGGATGTTGACTGTCTTGTGCATCTAACTTTCAGACTAGGACCTTTAAGGACACCAAAGGGAAAGGGCATCCACTGGTAAGAGTGAGAAGGCTTCATAACTGTGGGGAGTCTGTCAGATTGAAGAACTGCATATTATCCACAGGTTAACAAGGATGTACCTGCCTTACTCTTCTTCCTTTTAAGAGGACATGTTTAAGCCCCGCATGCATAGTCCTTTATCTACCCAGAAGGCACTATGTCGAGCTTCAAGCAGAAGGTACAAGTTGATCTCCTGGCAATGTAGTCAAAAGGATGCTGAACTTTCTGGGGATGCTCAGGACTCCAGATCAGAGGTTCATGAACAGTGGACACCGTTGCTGATAAAAGCCCTCACTGAAAGAGCCCTTGAAATCAGAAAGAGATGCCACTGCTGGGAAACACATCTTCAAGGCTCTCAGAAGGAGAGACGGAAAAGATATCCACATGCCCAGCCCAAGGGGAGAGTTTTTCTTTAACAGCATCTCCAATTCCAAACTATGTGGACAAACCAGGTTCATGTCATCAGACACCAGGCAGATGAAAGTCATTTTGGAGGAGGCAAGATTGGATTTCATGCTTTGTACCACTCCCACCTTGTCCCTTGCCTTTCTTAGGATGCCCACTCCCTGGCCACATCTGGAGGATCTGAGGCTAAAAGCCTCAGAATCAGAAGGGAACAAGGACAGATTCACTTCAGAAGCGGAACTGTGTGGAGCTTTTCCTCCCCCACCCACTAGAAAGGATGAAATGAAAGAACAGAAAGGCGTGGGTGAGGAGGCCGCATGTGGAGACAGTCTGGAGCTAAAGCACCGGGCTGAAACATCCAGAGAGCAGGCACCTCTGAGCACTTCTCCTGTCAGGTGAAAGCTGGGCATTGCTCTATGAATGGAGCCAAAGAGGTGATGCCCTATAAGAATAAGGCTGATTCTCCACTCCTGCCCAAAAACTGACGCTGCCTGCTTGGAAGCCCTTTCCCACCACTGCTCCATGCCACAGCCCCTACGTCCAGCTGGGACTGTACAGGAGAATCATTATTTCTCATTGTCCTTTAAAACTCCCTCCCGGCAGACACCCTGCCAACCGGCTTCCCGCCTCCCAGCCCAGACTTACATTGCTAATGTGATCCGCAAACAGCACCAGTGCCCTCTGGAGAGCTTTTAGAAGAGCTCTGCTCTGCAGGGAAAGAAATAAAATATACATTCAGACACTGCCATGTCTTTGCGGACACCTGAAATAGTTCCAAAACACCCAGTTCATGTACCAGAGAGGGAACAGAGCTATGAGTTAGCTCCAGCACTGCACGGACCCATATGGACCTACAGAAACAACCTGAGATCTGGGGTCATCCCTGGGGCTATGGTTCACATTACTGACATTGTCAAACTGCTGGCCAGTGAGGACAGCATCCAGCAGTGAAACAAGGGGGGTCAGCTCTGTTGGAGACAAATCAATGTTTGCTGGAGAGCTCTGGGAACATAGTAGCCCCTGTCTGTCCCCTTGCTATCTCAAAAAAAAATTGCTGGAGACAGTGCCTGTCAGTATGTGAACACTGTCTGCAGTCCAGGAGCCTGGAACAGCTCACAGCAACATAAGTAAGCCTCCGCAGTATCAGCCTCAGGTGAGGAACTTGGCAAAAGGGAGTATGGAGCAGATCAGGGTGTATGGAGCGGCAGCTGATGTGGAGCTGAGCTCCAAGGGCAAGAAAAGCCACCTGAGAGACAGTCAGCTTTGCAGTCTGCCAGTGCTTCATTGTCATTTTCTTTGGGGGACTGATGGACCAAATCCCTGCCCTCTCCAGTGATACCATTTGGTTTTTAGCAGGAAGGATATTCAGCTGGATGGGAAAAGTTCAAGTTCAGTCCTAGAAATTTGAGGCCAGACTTTCCTGTGTTACCTCCTTCCCTCCAAAGACCCACGGCTGGCCCTGGACCAGATGGGTCTGAGGGGAAGAACCTCACCTCTTCCCCGGTGTTTTTAGACACTGTCATTAGTGTTACTCCCTAATTATTCCCTATATTAACTGTTTATCTGGCCTGGAAAAGGTTTTATGAGTCATATAACCCTGGAAAAAAATATCCTGGGCAGCGTGGACGGAACAAGACAGGAAAAACCTATAGCTGAGACCAGTAGTAAACACACTGTGACAGGGCAGAGAGAACACATAACATGCACTGAACAGTCATTACATACTCATTTAATTCTCATATTAAGCCAGCAGTTCCCTGAATGATAGAGACCTGATTTCTCACCAATTTACATCCCGTATCTCTGCCTGAACACTGCAGCAGTACCAGCTCCTTCCTGCACTGTGATTCTCTAAGAAACCACATCATCACAGTGTACCAACATACAGCAAAGCTCAATGCTGGCCCTTAGAGGAGGGGATGGTGATTGGCGTTCAAACAAATCTAATTTTGCTCACTCAGGAGCACCAAGACACATGTGTCGCTGTGTTTCCATCCAGCACTGAGGCAGTAACCTGTGTGTGTCCAGGTGGTCTGCTTGATTCCTTGCAGCGGCACAGAGGACAGACATTGGACAAGTTGTCCTCGTTGGCTGAGGACGCATTTCCAGCCCTCCCTGCACCTACCCTTCCTGCAGCCCTCCCTGTGGTCTCCTGTCCTTCCTCTGAATGTCTTTCTCATCCACCTGGTTATGCCCATGCCCCTGCTCTGCAGCTCTAATTCCTCAGGACGGCCTTTCAAGGCAGCTCGGAGCTCAGGTCTAGACTGAGAGCCACAGGTGGGGACATCGGCTTAGTGGGAGCAAAGGCAGAGGTGAAGGAAGGCCCTGGCAAGCAGCATGGGGACTTTGAGGACAAGAAGCTTTTCATGCACAGATAAAAAGCACCACAGGGGAAAGTTGAAACCAGGCATCTACAAAGCTTTCCTCTTCTCTTTCCCATGAGCCCAGCTCGTTTCTTTTAAATGAGGTCTCTTGCCAGCAATTCTTTTCTTACCCAAGACTTTGCAGCGACGCAGGGATTTGTCTCCCTACAAGCAGTGTCACTACCAAAGCTGCCTCCCAGCACTTCCTTGCCCTGGGGCATCACACTACTGCTGTCTCTTGTTTCACCCACTAAGTCCAAAAATCAACGCACAGGATTGAGACAACCTCGGACCACAAGCACAGCAGACATGTTTGGCTGCTGCCTTCCTGCAGCATGACTGCACAGAAGAGAGATGCACACAGAGCAGGCAAAGGGCAAGGTAGAGTAGTTCGGGCTGCGTGGGGAAGCGGCACTGACTTTACCCCTTTTTCATAGAATCATAGAATGGTTTGGGTTGGAAGGGACATTTAAAGATCATTGAGTCCAACCGCCCTGCCTCGGGCAGGGACATCTTTCACTAGACCAGGCTGCTCAAAGCCCCATCCAACCTGGCCTTGAACACTTCCAGGGATGGGACACCCACAGCTTCTCTGGGCAGCCCGTGCCAGTGTCTCACCAGCCTCAGAGTAAAAACTTTCTTCCTTATGTCCAATCTAAATCTACACTTATACAGTTTAAAACCATTTCTCCTTACCCTGTCACTACAGGCCTTAGTAAAATGACTCTCTCCATCTTTCTTATAAGCTCCCTTAAAGCATTGTGAGGCCACAATAAGGTGCCCCTGGAGCCTTCTCTTCTCCAGGCTGAACAACCCCAACTCCCTCAGCCTGTCCTCACAGGAGAGGTGCTCCAGCCCTCTGATCATTTTTGTGGCCTCCTCTGGACTCGCTCCAACAGGTCTATGTCTTTCTTATGCTGGGGACTTGCAGAGCTGGACGCAGCGCTGCAGGGGGGTCCCACCAGAACGGAGCAGAGGGGCAGAATCACCTCCCTCCATTTGCTGGGCACAGTGCTTTTGATGCAGTCCAGGATACAATCGGCTTTCTGGGCTGCAAGTGCACATTGCCAGCTCATGTCCAATTTCCTGCCCGACAGTATCCCCAAGTCCTTCTCTGCAGGGCTGGAGACAGTCTCCTCGATGGCTGCTTCTCACCTGCCGCTCAGAGGAGCTGGAGGCTGAAAAAAGGACAGGAGAAGGGTCTTGTCCCAGAGCAGGGCTTGCAGAGCAGAACCGAGTCCTGTGTCCCCAGTTAGGAAAAGCACGGGCTGACATGGGGCTTATCCCCCCAGAGGGGGACCCAGGAGGACAGGAGAGTGGCAGATGACCCCTGAAATCCACAGCACACTATCCCCAGACCATGCTGTCACTGCGGAGGGCAGCCTCTCCCTTCAGCCTGCTACCACAAGTGCTCCCAGGGCCCAGTGAGGAGCAGCATTGCAGCCTGGCCTGGCTGAGAGCCCACCTGGCATCAGTCTTTTCCCCAGAGGCTTTGGCCTGGCCTGCCCCCAGCCCTCCTCATGGTGATGGGAACCCAGCAGGTGTTCCTGAAACAGAGGCAGCACCAGTGCTGCCAAGGTCCCAGAAAGCAGCAGGATAGAATAACAGAATCATAGAAACATGTAGGTTGGAAAAGACCTTTGAGATCATCAAGTCCAACCGTTAACCCAGCACTGCCAAGACCACCGCTAAAACATGTCCCTAAGCACCACATCTACATGTCTAAAAAATATATCACCAGGGATGGTGACTCCACCACTTTCTTGGGCAGCCTGTTCTAACGCTTCACAACCCTTTCAGTGAAGAAATTTTTCCTAATACCCAATCTAAACCTCCCCTGGTGCAACTTGAGGCCATTTCCTCTTGTCCCATTGTAGAGGGTTAATTAACATTGATTATATACAGTTGTGGGCTTGCTTCTGGGGCGGTGGGCTGGCTGATGTGGATAA
>JAVJGI010000014.1:4320383-4385072 GCA_035590275.1 Ibycter americanus | reverse complement strand
CGGCTGCGTGTGCGGGAGGCGCTGGAGGCGCGGGAGCCGGCTGGCGAGGTTAAAGTGCAGGTGTGTGGCCGGCAGGTCGGGGTGTGCCTGGTAGCGGCCCGGCCCAGAGCCCCAGCGGAGGGGAGGGGGCCTGGCGTGGCGGCCCACGCCGGTTTCACTGCCTGTGCTTCAGGGAGGAAAGCTAGAACCTCTGCAGCGTGTTTTGCTAAACTTACAGCTCTCCTTTACAGTCTCTAGAGCCAGCTCTCACTGTGTTTACTCGATTTGCCGTTGTTAGATCAGGCACTAAGCTTTGAAGTTGCTCGGCTTGTGCAGGGAAGGGCTGTCAGTGTGATGCGTTAAATTGAAACACGCTCTTTCCAGTTTGGATTTTATTACCTGTTTGGTTTGGGACAGTGACCCATTGCCTCTGTGCTGATGTTTTTAAAGCTTTGTTTTGGGTCTTGTTCCACCTCTGGGTTTATAGTAGTGTTGGGTAGAGCCAACAATAAGAGTTTTATTGATGTTCGTGTCCGGTTGCTGTTGTGAACCAAAGTAGACTGGGAGAAGTGGACTTTGTAGCAATGGAGCTCTTTCCCTTTCTGGCCCACAGGGATGTGCGTACACCTGTTTTCTGGTGTTCCCGACTGACAGAGCAGTGGTTGCAGATGCATAGTGCCTGTTTTAGTGCAAGGCCCTTAGCTATAAGTGTGCAGTTATCAGTATTTCTGGATGAATCTGTAGAGGACTGAGGTATTTCCTAACAGTTTTAAACTAAACTGAAAGAGGGTAGATTTAGATTTATAAGGAAGAAATTCTTTACAATGAGGGTGGTGAGGCACTGGAACAGGTTGCCCAGAGAAGCTGTGGATGCCCCATTCCTGAAAGTGTTCAAGGCCAGGCTGGATGGGGCTGTGAGTAACCTGGTCTAGTGGAAGGTGTCCCTGGCCATGGCAGGGGGGTTGGAACTAGGTGATCTTTAAAGCTCCCTTCCAACCCAAACCATCCTATGATTTTACAAACTCAAAACCCAGTTTGTGCACACTGGTATTCCTGCACACACGTAGATGAAGCCTAATAGGGAAGGAAGAAGCTTATCCAGTATAGGTGCTTTTCAGATGTAGTTTTATCAGTAACGCAAGCTGGAATAAACTGGTGCTAAAACTGGCAATACCACCTTTTTTTCTGCCCTAGGTCCTTGCTGCTTTGTTGCTCTTCCCCTGTGCTGGCAAAAATGTCATTTGTGTTAAACTGGGTTGGCAAACTGGTCTGGCTTAAAACCATCCTTGTGCTGGCCAGCTTGTTGGAATGTACAGTCTAGTTCGTGTCGGGGTTGTCACTACACATTGCTTCTGGTAAGGTGTGAGATGATCAAAACATTGCTGCTGCAGCCTCTGCTGCTCCAATACAGGCCTGTGGGTGTTGTCTTACTTCCTATTGCAGGATGCAGGACTTATCTCCCAGAACAGCCTGATGAGGTGGAAAAAAAAGCTCTTGAGAATGTTTTTTTTGTTCAGGGGTTTTGGGTGTTTCGTTAAGGAGCACTTACAAGGAAAGAAACTAAGAAAGACATCTGCTATTGTACCTTAAAAGTCATGCATCAAGTATGATGTCTATGATGTGTTCTGGGGATTTACTGGAAGAGGGAGGATAAGCACGGCAGCTTCAGGCATGTTGTTGTATGAAATACCTTTAAACACCTGTTGCTTTAGCCACAGGAATATGAGGATACCCAAATGATCAGATTTCAGTTTTAGACTCTGGTTTCTTGTATTAGTTCTTCCTCGGGTAGAACACCCTGGGTTGTCTAGGTAGATACCTGTCCGAAATTGTGAGGCTGGAGCAAAAGCTGAAGTTTCCTTAACAGTTAGGTTCATGGCTTTAAAATCTTCCATAGTTCTTGTGTGCAGTTGTCCTCTCCTGTTACACAAGCCTGGCTGATGCCTTGTCTGTGTTAGTAGTCATGTAGTAGTCTTAAGAATGCTTTACTTCTGGTGTTGTTTAATTCTTGAAGTTTGTTCAGTCCAGACAGCTGAAGTAGATGGATTCACGTTGATTTGTCTGGTATAAAATCCCTGGAGCATTTGTGCAGTTTGAAATAATTGAAACTACTTGAGCACTTACAGTTAAGCAAAAGACAGGACTGATTGGAAAAGGAGGAGCAGTTTGGTTGTTTAATAAGCTCTGTTTTCGGTTGTTCTGTACAGTGTTATTGTAAGATGAGCTGGAAGTTCCCTAGCAGATAGTTTTGCTTTTAAGGGCAGCTTTCTCTCATCTCTTGTGAGTTGGAGAGCAACTAAGGGAGTTGCGTTTTAGATTCTATTACTTTTACTTGGTGCCTTGGTACTGACTTACATTTTAGTTTCTTCTTAAGGGAAATGTTATTTGTCATTGAAAAGCTCAAATTAAGACATTAGTCTGATATGTATTTGGTCAGTTCTACTGTTTTACTGTTACAAAGAACTGTGTTATTTTAACCCTTTTAGTCAAACTGGACAAGAATGCTTCTAAATTTTTTTTCTTAGTTTTTTTTTTCCCCACAGGGACAGTGTAGCAGTCTTGATGTTGAGGTGTAAGGAGAAACGTCCAAGGCATTAATTTTTATTTTTGTTCTGCTTGAATATGTAGTTTTTCATCTGCATCTCTTGGCTGCAGCATCATTGTTGTAGCAGTCCAATGGCTTAGGGCATGTAAAGTAATGAACAAATTGCAGCTGGTACCTTCCTGCAGGTGGTACAGCAACAAAAATTGATACTAAAAATCATCAAAATACTCTGGAGTGTGTAATCATAAAGAACTGTGCCTTACTCGTCTCTCCTGTTTCAGTAAGAAGTGTTTTGAAGGGATGTCGCTAATAAGAATATGTGCTTCGTTAAAATGCTTTTCATCTTCAGAGTGCTTTGCCTCTTTCTGTATTCTCAGCTCCTCACAGATGCAGGTAGATCTTAGTTGTCCCTGCTGGATTCAGGAGGAGAGTTGATGTCTCTGCTTAAGTATTTGTTTCTCTTTGCTTTGAAGTCAGTAGAAAAATTGACACAGACTTGTTTGTTTTGGTTTTTTAAATTTTTGTTGTTGTTGTTGCTCTTTAAAGAAATATTTTCTTTGATTTCAATAAGAAGTTGAAAGAAGCCTGAAGTAGCATGTCCAGATCAGCTGGAAGTAGAGCATAACTATGCAGAGACCATATGCCATGAAATGACAGATTTTTTTCTTTTACCTCTAGGGCTGGGTCCGCTCTGTCCGATCTCAAAAGGAAGTTTTGTTCCTGCATGTAAATGATGGAAGTTCTCTGGAAAGCCTCCAGGTGGTTGCTGATCCCAGCCTGGAAAACAGGTTGGTCCGTTTGAGATACCTGAAGAAATGTGTTGACCAGTGCTTGGAGGCGTCTGCTGAGGCCTCCTTTCATGTGCCAGTGGGTCACCAGGAGCTGGCAACTGACCACAGGAAAGGCACTACTGCAGGCTGGGGTCTCTAGATACGCTTTTAGGATGGAGAGCGTCTGACTACTCTGTCTCCACTTAGTTGAGGCCTTGTGATTCAGTTGCTCATCCTGTGAGATTAATTTGGACCTAATTTAATAGCTGTAGCAGTTTTGGTGGTTTGAACTACTATTGGACTTTGGATTTACTTGTAAATCACATGATGTAGCTAGAGATGACTGTCCCCCAGGTTCTGGAGAGCACTGTGCTCTACCAGTAACAGCTTCAGGGCTGGCTTGGTAGGCATACGCCCTGGATAGGCATGCCTGTTCTATTATAACAAAATAATGCACTTGTTTTACAGCTTCATTTTGGTTGTTACTCTCAGTTGTTCTTTGGGCTAGGGTTGAGTGTGTTGGTGTGATCCAGGAACCCTGTGTGTGTAACTTGATTTTTTAAATAAATTTTAATGATTTTTTTTTTCCTATGAGCCTGGTTTGTCCACACCAAGAGCCCTTTCTAATAAAAGCCTGTCTCTTTTCCCCTCACTTGTCCAGCATTCCTACCTTGTCCTAAATTCCTCTCTAGGTGTGTGAATCTCTTCACATTCCCGCCTATGCATTTAATAATTTTTCACTTCATCAGTGAAGCCCTATTGCTACAGTATCTCTTGTGATCTCAAGTGATCCAGCTAAATTAACAGGAATGTCTCTTCTGAATGTAGTTGACTTTGTATAAGCACCTAGTTAAGCTGTTGTTTTTTCTTGGTTTCTTAGAGATCTGACTTTTGGAAGTGCAGTGGAAGTGCAAGGGAAACTGATCAAAAGTCCTCATAGGATGCAAAACATGGAGCTGAAAGCTGAAACCATTCGTGTGGTGGGACCTTGTGATACTTGGGTATGTCACAGCAGCAGGAGTCCAACTGGTAGGATTGCTTTGGAAATTTATTTCAAAAGGTCCAAGTGTCCAGCAAAGCATGCTTCTAACTGCATTTTCTTTAAGTCTGAGTGGTTCTGCACTTTGATTTGGCAGTGGTGTCTGTAGTGTGTGTCAAAAGGAGAAACATGGGATCACCATGAAATCTGTCTTCTGGGGCAGAGCTGTTTCTACATGCTGGCAGCTAAGAGTGTGCATATGTCCCACCCTGAAGCACTTACCTGTGCCAGGTGGTTTACCTGATAAATCTGGCTGGGATTCGAATTGAAGAAGCAGTGGGACTGGCAAAACACTCCAGATGGTGCAGGTGGAAGAACCTATCTGCCACAGGCACGTTTGGAACCAGCTCACTGTTGCAGCAGTGAGATGAACAGCTGGCTTTCAAGGGGGCTCAGCATCCAAAAGGTGGAGCATTTCAGAACACTGCTACCTTCTCTTGTGGTCTTGGCTCTGCCATAAGTATTATAAAATCCACAGAATAACTAGAAAAGATAGGCAAAAGCATCTAGTTCTCTGCTCTGTAAGGACGATTGAGTTTTAGTAGATAAGAGATGGTATTCCATGAATAGCAATAAAACTGCATCTACTCCCAAGTTCTTATAGTTTTATTTTTCTTTCCTTGTTTTCAGTTGTTCCCCCTGAAAATGAAGGAGAGGCACCCACTGGAGTACGTCCGACAGTTCCCGCATTTGCGATGCAGAAACAACACGCTCGGCTCCCTTTTGAGAATCCGCAGTGAAGCCACTGCAGGCATCCACGCGTTCTTCCAGGTAGTCCCTCTGTACTGAGCCTTACGTGTAAAATGCTCCCCTGGTTCAGCTTCATAGGAGCATGTTAGGAGGGAGCAAGCGAGCGTGATGTCTTGACTGCAGGATATGGGTTTTGGACACAGTGGTTTTCTTTCCAGGCCTGGGCCTGGCTCAGGCTTATGATCAGATTAGCACAGCTGTGGTCTTGTTTGCGTCTTTCTACCCATTACTGTTAGTTATTTTATCCTTTTTGCTAAGTTGCAATATAATTGCCTGCGAGCGTGTGTGGTCTGTGGAACAAAACATAATATGGAGTTGGTTAACCCATCCTCAGCAGTGACCTTGCAGTCCTTGGATAGAAGCCTCCTCCCACACAGAAAAATCTGTGATGCAGGAAGGCTACCAACAAACTGACTCAGAGCTTTGTGTTATTCTTCTCAGTTCTTACCTTTCTATTACTGCGTTACAGGTCTGTGTGGATGCTGTTAGCTGAGATTAGGAGACTCCTGTTTTGATGCATTTCAGACTGGTGGGTAGGAGGTGCCTGCGTTTTATGAATGTGTCCCTCTTAAGCTGTGGGCATGGTACAGGCTTTGTGCAGGTCGTGGGAGCAGTGAATTAACTGATTCCAGATGCCATATAGAGACAGCGCGATTCTTTGTGTAGGTAGATAAAGAAAGGTGGCAAGTCCTCTAGTGCACCTGGGCCCTTTCTTTTAAAGCTTTCCATTGAAATAAACACATTTTAGTGTAGATAAACTGGCCTTAGTTTGAGTACAATCATATTCAGAGCATTCTGATTACAGAATTCCTATGTAGTAATTGCTGTGGCCCAAAGAACAGGTCAGAATTGTTGAGACAGAATTTCTGGTCCCAGGTATGCTGGTATTTGTCACCGTCAGTGTTGAAGAAGGTGTGCTTGCTGTAGGAGTTACCTGTATGGAATTGCATGGTGTTTAGAATTAATTTTTTTTTTTTTTAAAAACCCAAAACACCACGAAAAAGCCTACTAGAAATACTGTGTCGGGTAAAGCTGGGGTTGCTTTCAGCATCGTGCCAGCTCTAAGACAGACCGAGCTCTGCTGGGAATCGCTCTGTGCCAGTGTCCACTAGATGGCACTGCCTGCAACGACTTGGGGTTTCAGACCTGGACAAGGAAGCCAGATGAGATACAAAAAAGCATCTTATTCTGACAAAGGCTTTACTTTTCCAAATTAACTCCGGCTCAGACTGTTTAAAATGCTCAAGAGCTGAGCAGTATTAAAAAATATTATTAGTTTAACAGCAGGAGCTACACTAGAGTTGTTTTTAAAGGGATGAGGAAGATTTCGTCCCAGCCCTGATACTTGCGAATGCGTATGTCACAACTTTCCTAGCACCAGGAACGTCTGTGGTTTGCTTCGTTTCTGATGGAAGGAACGCAGTCTTTTTAAATTGCCACCTACATCATCCCAAGAATGTTGCAATTTCCGACTTGACGATGTCAGAACATACTGTAACTAGAAAGTATAATCGGAGTGTTTTCACTGTACAAAGCTGTGAAGAGCTTAATGGTGGAAGAAAATAAGTGGGGGTTTTGGTACACACCTGAAATCATCTAGACTGTCTGTTTCTTCAGAAACTTTTTTTTAGCTTATTCATTTCTAGCAGTGAATGACTAATGCCAAATGCCTTTGGTTTGGATGTTGAAGGCTAAAACATCATCTTTAAATCTCCCGAGTGTTGTGGTCCAAGTGGGATAGGAACACTGTTCCTAGGCACAGTGAAATAGTTGTGATGTGCATGGCAACCTCCAGTTTGCACACGAATTAACTTCCGGGTTTGTCAGGGCCAGTAATGTGGCTTGAAGTATTTTAGGAGCTTTTAAAAGGGGGAACTGTCCAAGAGGTTTTTGTGGGATTCTCATCTTTCAGACCTGTGCAGTTCCCTTACGTGCTTTGGAAAGGAATGTGGTCTTCTGTGTGAAATGTGCTTCTTTACAGAAACTACTACTACTGCATGAGGAATTCAGGCAATTTTCCAAAATCTCATGTAGGATTGGAAGGTTACATGACCAGCAGCTCTCTGGAATATGCATGAGATTGTGGCAGAGACCTGCATTTTGTATTGATAGGCTATAGTTACCCTCCCCAGGCCAAGCAAGTAGTTCTGGCTCCAAAACTACTTTCTGTGTAGTAACTAGATCTCAGTGAGGAGCTCCTGCCAGGCACTCACAAGCCAAGGTCTTTGCACCTGTAACCAAGGTAGCCTAGAGCTGACTGCAGGGTCTTTCCTGCCTCTTGGTCGTATTAGGGTACTTCCACAAAATGCATTGCACGTCCATACGATCATTTTGGTCCAAATTTAATTTTAGTGTGATTCTCAGGATGGGCAGTAAATACTGCTGCTGCCTTTCTAGCCTTTTAACTAGCTGGTGATAAGGACCAGGGCCTGTCATGTGAATGGTCGCTCTATTACTCTGGTAAAAGCTGTGAAACTAAGCTTTTAGAAACATTTGGGTTTTTATGTTTTTTGTTTAATTAATGTTTTGTGTAAATAGACAATGGGTTATGTTACATCATTGCCTGTATCATGGTAATGCTGGCCCACCCTGATTTTGAAGGAGTTCCCTTGTGGCAGTGATTAGTGATGCAAGAGAAAACAAATCCTTTGTTCACAGCTGAACTCTGCTAGTTCCAGGTTCTTGTTTGCCTTGACATGCACAGGTGTGATCTCTGTGCTCCACCTGTGATCTCTGTAGTGAGACTAATTTAGGAAGGTGACAGTGAGTAGAGTTCGGTTCTTGGTTTTGCTCCTAACATGCCATGTGTAGTTGTCTGATGGCCACTTGATATACATATCCACTGAAAATTGGGTTGCAGATGGTTTACAAGCCTACAGCAGCACTGCAGAGAAACCCAGAGGTAGGGGCTCTTTCTTCATACATCCTTCCTGGTTTCAGAGGCCTCTTCTGGGTCTGTGAACTATTACATGAATGGTTGATTCTCCAGGTATCTGCAGCATGACCAAGCCAGGGTATACCCTGCCTCTTAAAATGAGTTTGACATCTCAGAAGATGCAAGGTGGGACTGACATTTTCATAGTGGTTGCATGTTTTTAAGGCTTCTCTGCTGTGCAGTGTGTGATTTAGAATCATAGAATAGTTTGGGTTGGAAGGCATCTTAAGGAACATATAGTTCCAAACCACTGCCATGGGCAGGGACACCTTCCACTAGACAAGGGTGCTCAAAGCCCCATCCAGCCTGGCCTTTCTGTCATTTAACACACTTGATCGTTTCTTTTAGTGGAGAACACTGAGAGAGTGTACTCTGCCTAACCACTATTTTCCAAAAAGCTGGAAGAAACTGAAGTGTTGAGGCTGTAGGGGTGAATTTGATTGAAACTACCCAAAAATGTAAAAATACTGGAGGAGGTGAGGAGAAAGGGGAACAGTGTGGAGATGGACAGTTGCAAAAAACCCATAAAATAATGGCATAAATCTCATTTGTTTATGAAACACGGAGGAAAAAACACAAGTAGTAAATATTATTGATTTGTAAATCATGCTAGTGTTTAGTTAGTCCCCTGTCTTTATCCATGTAAGGCAGAAGTTGCCTAAAAGAGTACATATGTTGTCCTGGTTGGGGGCTAATAGCTGAGTTATGATGTGTGCTGGTTGATGTCATCCTTGAAGTTGGTGTTTGTTTGATATCTTTAGCTAGTTAACTTTAGTGTTCTGTCTGTTCCAGGATAACGGCTACGTGCATATTCATACCCCCATAATTACATCAAATGACTGTGAAGGTGCTGGAGAACTCTTTCAAATTGAGGTAAGTTGGCTTCTATAAAGTTTGTTTTGATTTTTGCTTGCAGAGCAATTCTGGAGTCATTGAAGGTTAGAGGAAATGTTTGTCTTCACAAAACCTTTCCTTTATGTACTTCTGTGATTTTTTTTTTTAATATAGCAGTCTGTTGCTTCAACTAATAATTTAAATAGATGCATTACTCTTTTTTTTTTATTGCTGTTTTGTGCATTAATCCTCACCTTCTGTACTGATGAGGTTTTTCTATCCCTGGTGCTGTGGAAAAGTTTACAAAGAACAGAGGGAGGTGAAACATCTTAGTAAACAGAAAGATGTGATCATAAGAATCCAAGAGATGGGATGGAACACTCAGGACAGCCTACTACATGCAAATATTTCTTAGCTTTGAAACAAAGAATATAATTCACTGTGAGTTTAATCCTTGAAAGAAAGTCAGCAATACCTACAATTCCTTTTCACCTGTGTATATGTTCCTCCCTACAAGCTACTCCTGTCGTATGTAGGGATTCTCCCTCAATATTGCCAAGTCTCCCCAGCCATCCACCAAATTACTGCCACAGTCTATCATTATATGAAGTACTTCACATCTTGGGTCAAAATCTCCTATGAAACTTCAATACAGCTATAACCGCTAAGACCTTCCCCACAGATTTCTCATGATTCCTAACCCCCACATCGATGAATCATAAGAAATTCCGTCTGCCTTTTTATACTTCTATATTTGAAATTCACTCTTCTGTCTCAAACAATTATATCCATTGCCACTTATGCTTACTGGCTCCAGCCTTGCTGGTGAATCATCTGTAAACCAAAGAAAAATTGTTGAGGTAGCCGTTGCTTGCTGCAGGATCGCATCTTCCACTCTCTGCCCAGCCTCATGACAAAAAGCCTCAGTGTACTGGTTCTTCAGGATCTTAGGGTCTAACCTGTGCTACTAGTGATTCCCTTCCAGACCAGTACATGTGGCTCAGCATTTTGCTTGCTGGGACAATAGAGTTGATTAGCTAAACTAAATTGTTCCTGTTTAATTGAGATCCCTTAATGCTACCAAAGGTTCGTTCCAGGCTGTTGCATGCAAATTAAGATGTGAAAACAAGTGACACTTAATGATGAGAACATTATACAGTTTGCAGCTGTACAGTGTATTATGTCTTTGGTACAAATTGTATCCACTTGAAAGCTGTAGAGGATGCAGGACTACAGCGTAGGTGGCTGGTAGTAACAGAAACACTGATGCAAATATTGATTGAGGTGCTAAATTGTGAGGCTGAAACTTGTATAAACTAGATCTTAACTAAATGCATAGTTCAAGGCAAGTATCTTGCACTGTCTCCGGTGTGATTGCTTAGGTGTAAATAATACCTGTCTTGGAGGAATATAGTGACAGCTGTGCTTGAAAGGTGTGGAGTAAGTGCCGAGTCAGATCCCATTAAGCAGCCTGTGCCACTTCATTTTCTTTGAGTACCACTTCATTGTCTGGCCTAATTTAGGACTTGGTTTTGTTTCTGCAAAGCTCTGTTCAGAACTGGTCTTGTCTAGCAGAGGTCCAAGACCACTTGCTATCCTGCTGTGACCACTTTACTCCACTGGAGCAGTGACACCATTTCTTGACAGTGGAAATTTGGGGAAGTTTTAAGTCTGGCTTGGGCCATGGATGTGAGGCTGTCAGACATAAAAATAAGGGTGACAGAAGGATGTCAGACATAAAAATAAGCACGTGCTATTTGCAGCAAAGCCCAGAATCTCTATGTGCTTTTAATCAAACCAACCATCAAGACATTCCCCATCTGCTGTATTCAGTTGCTTTTTAAACTAGCCCTTAATTCACTGCTTACACAGGCCAAGGGAGAAAATAAATTTCTGTTGTTCTTGTATTTGAGCAGCAGCCAAGAATTATGGTGATGGGAATCAGTGAAAGCAACCTGCAAATTAGATTCTTCAATTTAAAAGATGTTAAAATCCTGTACTTAAAGTTTTAAGACCTGTCCTCCAGTTGTGACCAGAACATAAATTAGCATCCTATTGCTCATGAATTTGTAGTAGTTATAATATGCCTACTGCTTACAGGTTATTTGTTCTGCCTTTTTATTTTTCTTTTTTTTAACTTTCTTGGGCAGTGTATAAAACTGATAGCCTCACCAGTTTAGCTGTCCTGCAGCGGGTGGTATAGGTTGAAAACTGGTTGAGTAGCCTTTAGGACCCAAGTAGAGGCTGCTTTTGCACCCACTGTGAACCATTGCCTTTTCATAGCTGTCTTCTCTTGACTGGTACAATTTTAATCCTCTGACTAATGCCTGATGGCTGCTCAGGCCCATGCGTTCTTTGGAAATGATAGAAAGTGGAGAGAATAGGAATCTTTCACATGAAACTTGGAGATGGGGAAAAAAGTATCTAGAGTTAGAAGAAAAAGGCTTTTTGAAGGCATATGATCTTTGATTCTTAGGCCTTGTAATCCTGTAGGATTTGTGTTTGTTTATATGTTCAGCTTCCTCATTATCTTTGTTTGGTTTTGGGCGTTCTGATTAGTCTGTACATACCTTTGGCTGGGATGTTCTCATACTAGGACTTGGAATGGGGAAGAATCCCTCCCCTCTGTGCTGGGCAAATCAGTTCAGCTAAATGTTTTTAAAATGAAGGAAAGAGAGCAGTAAGCAGAGGCAATTTTTAAAAATAAATGAATCACAAGATGACAAGAACTCCAGAGAAATCTTTTGCAGTTGAGACTTTCTACACCTGAAAAATGTAGATGTGAGGAGAAACTGCCAGAAGTGTGAAAACAGCCAGGCAGACCCTAGTCCGCATGGAAAACATCAGCAACACCAACTTGTGGATTTCTGCACCTTTGACGGTGTCTGCCTTTGGTGGAACCCTGGCGGAGAGAATTATCTTGCTTGTGCTGCCTTCTTTAAAGTAAATTTACTGAAAACACCAGAAGAAATTTGAATATTGAAAGCTGTGTTTTAGTAGAATATGAAGTAAGATGAGGTAATTCGTGAAACAGGGAATGCAGATCAGCAGGGTGAGATGGCCCTTTTATTTTTATTTAATCTGAGATTAATTCCTCTGTTCTAGCAGTCTTAGCACCTCAGGGCAGATCCTTTCCTCACTTTTTTCTTTTTTGTCTTCTGAAGTCTAAAATTCTTAGCCGCCTTTGTATGTTGCAAGAAACTTTAATTGGTCCACTTCTGGGGCTGCTTCCTAGGAAATCTGCCTGCCTTTTGTCTTAGTGACCCAGCTGCATGTCTGTTCCCTGCTATTTTCAGTATCCTCCCACTCTGTCTGCAGTGTTGAAGGCTCCCTGCTTTCTGGGTCTCTTGCTTTGTCTTTTCCACTTTGCTCTCTGGAAAGTTTCCCTGTTTGACTGTCCGCAGCTGCTGTGGAGAAGGTGGAGGCTCTTCTACATGCTTCCAGTCTCTCTGGCCCAGGACCCTCCAGCTGGTATGATGAAGCCCTGGATGCCCGCTTTCCTTGCTGCCCAGCTGCAGCAGTTTAAAAGAATTCAGCATGCAGTGAGTTAAAAAGCAGTACAGCTCTATTGGCATTCACAGTTCTTTAAAGTAGATGTCACGTGTTTTTTATTGCCTGTGGCCTTATTCCTTCCTGGGGACCTTGCTCAACACTTAAGGAGTGCTGTTCTCTACCTGTTGGCACCGTGGAGGTAGTATGTGCTCTGTATCAGGCTTGTCTCTTGCCACACAAATACTTCACTGCATCTGGGTGTTGTTTGACTAAACCCGGGATCTGGAGATCAGGCTGTTTCATTATCTGAAGGGATACTTAACTGTAAACCTGAAGAGCCATCTAGGTATTGTTCTTCTATAAAATGTATGCAGAGATTGTATGGTGTTTGACTTCTGGGTGTTGGGTTTTTTTGCCACCCGCTCACAGGAATGAATGTAAAATTCTCTAGATCCCTGAAGGGTGCAAGTTCATGGCTGTGCCTACTGTGATGACAGAAATATGTGCCTGCTGCTGAAGGTGGTACTACTGAAAAACAGCCTTGGCAGCACCAGTGAAGGCTGGGATCTGCTGGGCAGAATCATAGTTAAATGCAACAGTATTAGTGTCTGTCAGGTGTTTTTCCCTTTAGGGATGCGTCATGGTCTGGGAAGTGGCCAGTCCATGTGAGACTGGGACTTCAGAGAGGTGCTCAGTAGGGATCAGGGTAAGCTGGAACTGAGCTGAGGGAGGGCTTGCTCTTGCATTTTTCTAGCTCTCCCAGTTTCTGCTCGTTTCTACCTGGTTCTTCTCTGCCTGTAATTCCACTCCATATTTACGAGACGTTTGTCTTGGCAGAGCCAGCTGCCTGTTGCTCAGTGCAAGTGTAGCTGGTCAGAATTAGGACTGGAATTGCAAGGAGGACTTCTTGAACTTACGAATTTTGCAGTTGTTGTCTAAAAAGGAAAAGCCAATCATGTTTATAATGGAACATCACAGAGGGCAGGTCCGGATTAACGTTGTGGTGATACGAAGCTTCAGCAGCATGGTGTTGTGGGCCTTGGCTAGGGCTGTAGCACTGATTTCTATAAGCTTTTCAAGTCTTCTCTGATCCGTTCATGCATTTGGCTTGCTTAGAGTAAAAGACAGAATCAAATGGTTTATGCTCTCCTGGAGCTAACTGCCTCAAGTAAAAGTTAATACAAGACTGACATCAAAGAGAATAATTTTAAATTAAATCATTAGACATTTGAGGAGATGGAGAACAAAACGGGTATTAAATCCAGTTGCTCTTGTATTTAGAATGAGAATAAAAAGCCTTTGATGTTGACGTTGAATCCTAGTATGTTTATAGTGTGTTTTACTCAGAGACACCAAGATATTTCATACAGATTCCCCTTCCATCTTTTTGCGTTGTAATTTAGGTAGTTTTTCACTAGAGAATCAAGAGAACGTGAAAGCAAACACATTATTCCCCCCTCACCCCAGTCTTTTATCAAGTGTGTGTTTTGGAGTGGGAAGTGGGAGAAAAGTCCATCTAATTGAAATAAAAGCACCACAGTGTTGTCGTTTCATTTTGCTAGTCATGGACATGAAAAACAATCTCGCTGAGTGTCATCACTGAAGGGATAGCATCACCTACTATTTATTATTTGTTTTCTACCAGTGGCTGTGGTTGTATATAATAAAGAAGCAAGCTTGGTCTAAAAGGCTGAGCGTAAATCTGGGGCACAAGCACTTGAAAACATTGGCCTGATCCTGTGCTTGAATGTGTAAAGAGGAGGAGCAACCTCTAGTAGGTTAGTTGATATTTGTACATGTGAAATGTAAAGTTGTTAATTATGGGATATCCCTTTGCTGAAGGGGTCGCTTCTAAAGGGGAAGCAAGGCATTTCATTTTCCCTTCGTAGCAAGTGGATTGACTTGTGCAGCTCACAACACATGTTCATCAAGCTTTGTGTCTCAAAATGAGGGAGAGGAAGTGGGCAGCTGAGAGACGAGGCAATCAGATGGTGATGTGGGAGTAAAATTTTATCTAAATATTGCTATATTCATTCTTCACCTTGTGTTGGAAGCCATCTGGGTGTTGCTCACAATGCAGATATGCATCTTGGGATCTATCAGTGGCCTCTCAAACTGGCTGCAGGTTTTTTTAAGTACAGTTCTGCTGTAGACTTTTTCACGCTCTTCCTCCAGTCACTGTTGTGTCTATTTCCCTGTTGCCTCCCTGAGATGACATCTGATTTGGAGAATGAAAAATGATACAAAGTCATTATAAATAAACCAAGCCCCAGCTCCTGGAGACAGCTGTATCCTGTTTGTGGATTTGGGGGGGAAGTGTTGAGATTTCATGGCTGATTTCTTCTGTTCTTTTCCTGCTTCCAGTCTGTGTCTTTCTCATTGTTTAGAAGTTGCATCCTACAGGATTAGGTGGGATTTTTCACTGGTGGAATAAGGAATGTAGCTGAACTAAGCTTGCGGTAGAAGAAACTGGAGTGGTACGTGGCTCTTCTCTTTAGTGTTCGGGCTGTGGCTCTGAAGCTGTGGTATGTGGATGTTTGTATATTTATTAATATCCTTATTGTTTTTGAGCAAATATTCAGGGTTTATTTGAAGAAAACAATAGGGGCCTGCTTATGCATCCTTGGGTTTTGTTTTTTGGTTTTTTTTAGAACTGCAAAACCTATGAAACAAAGGAAGCAGTCACAGCCACGAATTGTCATATTTTCATTGATCTCTGTGGAGCAAGGGGAGCTTGCTCTTTTCTTTGGTGTGATGCTGTGAAGAGATAAAACTGCCTTGTGATCTGAGGTCTTTGGCAGTCTGTTTTATCTTTGCGATGAGCAGCATTGCTTTTTGAGAACAAAAGCAACACCTTCCAACTCATTGAGAAAAATGGCAGGTTGTAGAATATCAAAGGCTGGCAAACAAGCCTGAGCCTAACAACCTTCCTGTGACAAAGCAGGTGGGGGGGAAGTAGGGTGGTTAGAGGCAGTGGCGTGCTTAGCTGAGCTAGCAACACTTAGAATAACTCCTAGGAACTACACTTTGAAAAGTGGGTAGTTTGAACTTATCTCGGAAGAAAGTATTCATGTGGCAGTGAATGTAGATCAGCCAAACCTCAGATTCAATTTGAAATTTCTTTCTGTTTTTCTCCTGAATCTTTGACTCCTCCAGAGCTTAGGGATGACATTGAAATATAGAAAATGCTGGGGAAAAAACCCTCATTTATCTTCATGGTTTTTTGAAAATCTCAGAATTATGACCTCTAGAGATCATGTAATCCATCTCGCTGTGCTCAGACAGGGTCAGCTAGAGCAAGTTGCCCAGGACACTGTCCTGCTGAATTTTTAATACCTCCCCAAATGAAGACTTCACAGCCTCTCTGGGCAACCTGTTCTAGTGTTTGACCACCCTCACAGTAAATAAAAAAGTTTATTCTTGTTTTCAGATGAAATTTCACATCTTTTTAAAATTTGTGACCATTGCCTCTTGTCCTCTCAAGTGAACACTGCTGACATGAGTCTGGTTCCTTCTTCATTCCCTTCCATCAGGTGTTTATACGCAAGGATCAGATCCCCCCTGGCCTTCTCTTCACGCTGAACAGTCCCAGCTTTCTCAGCCTTTCTTCATATGAAAGAGAGTGCAGTCCATTAATCATCTTTGTGGCCCTTTGCTGGACTCTCTGCAGTATGTCCATGTCTCTCTTGTACTGGAAAAGCGAGCGCTTCACCCAGTGATCTTGGTGAGTCACCAGTGGTGTGCAGAGGGGAAGGGATCCCCTCCCTCGTCCTGCTGGCAACACGGCCTAATGCAGCCCAGGAGGCTGGTGACTTTCTTTGCCCTGAGGGCTTCTTGCTGTCTTATGGTCATCTTGGTGTCTGCCAGGGAAATCGGTGAACACAGCCCTTACGCTCAAATGACTTAAAGTGCTTGACACGGAGATTTTCTAACTTTTCTTCCTGTAAATTGAAAAACAAAAATATATCATCATTTTAACGGGACACTTTTTTTAGAGCGTTTTTCATAATGAAACACTAAACTTGCTAAATTTTCCATTACTCCTAGTTTTTTATGCTAGTGACCTGAAAAAATACGGAAAAACTGAAATGAAACATAAGTTTTTCAGTGCCTATATAATGTGTAAGCTGTGGTGTTTCCAATTCCGTACTGTTTCAATTCTGCTTTTTTTGAAGACTGAATAACAAGTCTTAAAAGGATATTGCGTTCCTTTTTTTTTTCTGATTACTGTTTGTCTTTTTGCAATGGAGCAAATTCATTTGCCCATGAAAAGGAAATAACACTGGTTTTAAAAGTGTTTGCTAAAAGTCAGTGCACCTGACACAGAAAATACTCCTCAATTTTCTCATCAGACCTGAAATTGAATTTTGAAGGCAATGCTTCAAACTTCCAGACTGTAGAGATTGCTCCCTCCCCCCTCACTGTTCATCTAGGTAGCAAAGACTGAAAATTACTTTTGGAGACTGGGATGATAGGCTGGCATCTTTCTTTTGTATGTTGCTGGGCAAAATGTTCTTCAACGGATATTTCAGAGGGATTTTCATTTTGTATGTCTGCATTTCCCAGAAACATGGGTTGTGGTTTCTCCATCTGCTCCCAAACTCCTAGGTAGACAGAGCCTTTAGCTATATATGTGTTACTTTATCAGGGAGCCAAAAATCAGAGGCTACTCTAGAAAATCTGCATTTCTACCACTCTTGTTCTCAGACTTGCTTGTAAAATGGTGAATAGGTCCTTCCTGACATTTAATTTTACATTTTGTTACCTCCTTCCTGTGTATAATGGCATTCCCAATTCAGCTCATCCATGTTTGGACACCTAAGTTACACAATTTTGAGTGAAATTTAGAGCTTGTGACATATCCACATGCAAAGGCAAGAGGTGAGAAGAGCCACGTATTCTTTTAGCTTTGTACAAACTCCGTGCTGCCAGCAAAGTTTTAGGCCAACAGTCAAACTCCATGAAGCAAGTTACTTCTCACTCAGTTGAACTGATATAACTACTTGCCGGGGATCCGATTTACAGTCCCCATTAGTTTGAGATGTGTGTCAGAGAACTACATATCCTTCCTCTGTGCTGACCTTCCTCTGTCCAGGCTTTGCTGGTGACACTGGGGTTATCCACCACAGTTCACAAACTTGTTCTGCAGTTGTTGTGGTACCCACAACCTATATCCTGGTAAATTACTAAAAGTGAAGGTGGGAACTGTGGTGTTTCCGCTTAAAGTATGGCTTTCCACTACAGAGACACATTTGCATCAGACCCCTAGAAAGAGAAGTTCCCAAGAATGCTTTATCTTGTAGGTGTTTTTTTTTAATGCGTTTTGCTTGAATAGGTTTTAGAGCCTGTTCACAGTTCGCAGAGCAAAGATGGGGAGCACTGTGTTATGACTTACCACACTGTTGGATTCCATCTCAGCAGTGTTTGGGTTGAATCTCACGGAATTTCTTCAGAGAAAAAAGGGAATATAAGTTGGGAGCTGTGCTTTTTGTTCAAACACCAATAGTCTGACTTCTTGCTCATTCTTTGACTTACAGACATCAAATGAGGCAAGGGAATCTACGGAAAAGACCCATTTCTTCAATGTGCCTGCTTTCCTGACAGTTTCTGGCCAGCTCCATTTGGAGGTGATGGCGGGGTGAGCAAAATGTGAAGTTTTTGGCTTGATCTGTGGGATCTTCTCAGTTGGTAATTTTGCCCCATTGGTATCCATCAGGTATCTGCCACTTGTGCAAGAAATAAATTGAGCAGCAGTGGCTGGATGATGGTGTGAGAGGCCAGCCTAGGCAGGGAAAGATTAGACTGCTTTTTAATTCTGGTCTATCAATTAGTTTTAAAACTAGGAGTCTCCTGTTTGCCATGGATTGGGAATATTGGATGGCGATGTAATCTTTATGGGAATGATTGTAGAATTGTTGCTAATAACTGTAATACCGTAAGTGTCTTTTTGTTGTTGTTCACATCTGGCATGTCTCAGCAAGAAAATCTTTTTCATTTTAGCTATCGCATTCTTTTCCTCTTTTTCTCCTTTTTTCCCAGGCTTCCTTTTTGTCTCCTTCAGATTTCTTGTTGTGTTTCTTCCTTCTGCCAGTTCTCGTTTCTGCCGTTTCATGGCTTTCACGCTTGATGCTTTATCACAGAACAGTTTGGGTTGGAAGGGACCTTTACAGGTCATCTAGTCCAGCACCCCTGGAATGAGCAGGGACGTCTTCAACCAGATCAGGTTGCTCCGAGCCCTGTCAAACCTGACCTTGAGTGTTTCCAGGGATGGGGCATCTACCACCTCTCTGTGCCAGTGTTTCACCACCCTCATAAAAAAAAATAATCTTTCTTAAATCTAGTCTTTGTTCATTCTAGCCACTAAAGTGATCACAGTCAAATAGTTAATACTGACTTCAATTAAAAAAAAAATATTATTCTTAAGCTTTTAACGTTAATATTTCGTTGAGGTTTTTAGGGGTGCAAGTGTCAGTCTGTCAGGGAGACAGTTCCCTTTGCTTAGACGGTTTGGTCCTCATTTACACTGAATTCTCCCAATAAAATAACTGAATTAGTACATTAAACAGAGTGAAACCAGCACAATCCCTTATTTCAAGGCACAGTTTTCTGAGCACTTCCAATGTGGATTCTCCTTAGACATGGTACTTCAGCCAAATGACTGCTTGCCAGCTGAATGGCTGATAAAGCCTGTCAGAGACCAGATCTCAGGCAGGTAGCACTGCAGTTGTTTGCCACTTGCCAAGGGGGTTTGTCGTGCACTTGCAGTGACTTTAAAATCACTTTTAAAGTGATTAGTTACTGTCCAGTAGAAATCTCCTGAAAACAAGAGGGATAAAATCCTAGCTTGAGAAGATGTGAACGTGGAAGATCTGCTCTTTCATGTAGAGGTTCTGATGAGTGTTTCTAATAGTCTTAGTATTTGCTGTCCGTGCCTCATATCCAATGTTGAGAACCAGTTTGTTTTTATTTTTTATTTAATCATTGTTTCACAGTTTAATTGGCTGCTGGTAAATAGCTGCAGTGAAATTGTTCAAAGGGCAAATTTTACGTATAAATCAAAAGGTATAAATTTCTTCAGAAAGCTGTTTTCTGCTTGGCTTGTTCTCTCTGAGAGACACTGTCTCTTCTCAGAACGCGTAGATGGCTGTGGTCTGCTGAAATACTCAAGCTAAAGGTTCTTGATGGACAGGATATTTTTCATGTGGTGCCCTGGCTACTGTGAGTGAAGCACAGGTCACTTGGCAGCCAAAGACTGATGCGTCATCTCACACACATCTCAGAGCTGGGGAAAGTTAATGAAGAAGGGGTTTGTTTAACTGTAGGCACGGTGAAGTTTTTGCGCCCCTGAAAGAAAATGGGGTGACATGCATTTGTACATGTTAGACTTAATTGACTGTCATGCATTGTGACCTTTATTGAAAGACATAATTCCACAAATCAAGTCCAAAGAAAAAGTGCAGATTGTAATGATTAACTTGAAACACAATCTCACTTTCTTACATCAGTCTGTTCCCTTTAAATAGTACACAGCCTGCTCTGGGATGGAGCAGAAGGCTAAACTGCGCAGATGCAAGACCTGTCTGGTAAATATTTTTCTCCATTGATACCACTCAGGTGCACCTCACTGTCTAAGGATGGGTGAAAAAATCAATGCTCTTCTGCATTACAGCTTCATGTTCATATTTTACAGTAGTCTGTTGTTCTTATAGGTATTTTAAATGGATCCAATGCCATCTAAATTTAGATAAGCTGTGTTTGTTCATAATGGAACATAGCTGTTCTGTGAACCTGCTCCTTTATTTTTATTTCATTTGGGCACACTGAGGTTTTGAGGCCTACAGCTCAAGTGGTATTGAATCCCTTCAGTCTTCAAAAATAGGTCAAGCTCTTCTACATGCAGAAGCACCAGTGATGCATCACAGTATTAACCTTCTAGATACTGTGAAAACCTTTAGATACTGTGAAGGTTTTATCTGTGGTTATCAAGTTGGGTCTTACTCTGTGAGTGGGACTCCTACATATCAAAGAACGTAAGTGCGTAGTAGTAACCAGAGCTCCTTGGCAAATGAATGTGTTGTGATGATGCTTTCATCGCAAAAGTAGTCGAAACCAGGAGTCCTTCTCCCTGGAAAACAGAAATAGTCTGGTCTTCCCAATAAAGCAGCCAAAGCAGTATAGATTTATGTGTTTTGGATGTGATCCTGTGAAATTTACTCTTGTTTTAGCCAGACTAAATTTTTCATGCCCAGAAAAGGAACTATTTTTCAAAAACTCTCTTTAGCTTAAATGAAAATATTGACCTGCTGCACTCTTAAGGCTTTCAGGAACAACTTGTGCCTGAGAATTTGTGGGAGAAGACCAAGGCAGAAATGCTTGGGAGACCCTTCCCCATCCAGTCTTGGCCCGTATCCTGTTGTCGCTTGCTGTGGGACATGGGAGCACAGAGACAGATCCTGCAGAAGTCCCATTAGAAACCAGGGATGGAGCAGGCTGAGTATGAGAGGCAGGGAGGAATTTGTCCAGGGGGTTTAGGTAGGAGGGAACAGAAAGTCATCTAGGCAGTCATGTCTGTCTGGAGTTAACTTTTAGCTTTGCAGAGCTCATGAGCAACATCCAAGCTGTGGTTGGAAAAGTCTGGGCAGGGGAGGTATGGGGAAGTCTTACCAGATGTGTCTGGAACCAAGAAGTCTTCTGCTGTCCTTGCTGAGAGTTCATCTGCAGCCCACAGAGTATCATCTGCTTATCTGTGCCTGCATGTTGTCCAGGGCTCAGGGCTCCATTTTTATGGCAGGGCTGCTTGGTGCTATTCCTGATAACAGGAGAAAACAGTGAGCCATTTATAATTTCTGAGTTTTTAACCTTTTTCTTTGAGGAAAAGCGGGGAGAGAGGTGTTCCTGCATTTGTTGACTGTCGTGCTGTGTATGCTTGTTATTGAAGGCAAGGTCAGAAAAGTTCGTCTTGTCTCTCAGTATGACACGAATGGCCTAGTTGGCACAACTTCTCGTTTCATTGTACTCAATCTCTGCAGTGACAGCATCTAGGTTGACTGCTCAGGGTGTCTGAATCATTGTCAGCTGCTATAAATCTATAGGCTTTTTAAGGTTCCAGAAAAGTCTTTATTCAGTAATACAGCTGTTCCCTTTGGTTACTGACTCATCTGAGACTGAGAAGACTAATGTATGTGGTAGAAGTTTCTAGGACTCTGTGTGTGTGTCCCCAACTGGTTTTAAATGTCATTGGTTTGCTGTGAAGTCCTTGTGGTATTTCCTTGCCCTGTGATCCTCCGGTGAGGATAAAGGCCCCTTTGGGGACCTGAACAAGGCTGGAGGGTCTGTGACAGCTGAAGATGATTCAGAGGCATGCTGGAGACAGCCAAAACCAATTCTTGCCAAGAAGCACAGCTCATTGGCTGTATTTACTCTTTTTTTTTTTTTTCCCCTTCTTTCACCCATTTGCACTGCCCACAAGTTCTACCTGCTCCTCTCCTTTCAGCCCCTCTTCCTAATAGTTTACATTGTTTTGCATTGATTTTCCTTGTGCCATGTTTCTTTCCAGGCACTGTCTGTTCTGCCTTTTGCATCATGAGCTTAACTAAAACTGCCCTTTCTAAAAGTTCTGGGGGCTATCCCCTCCCTAAATTGCAGAATAGGTTACCTCTTCATTCCTTGCCCTCCCTACCTCTGTTTCATTTCTTTTATGAAGCCTTCAGTAGGTTTCTCCTCTCTTGTTCATCTCACGTTCTCTTTAAGTTCCCTGCAAATGGGTAAAAGGCTCAGAGGCAACCTAATAGCAGCCTGCTAGGAGGTTATCTGAAAGACAAGCCTGCTCTTTGCAATGGTGAGCAACAGGAGGACAAGAGACGATGGGGATAAGTTGAAACAAGAGAAGTTCTGCATGCATATAGGGAAATCACTAAGTGATCAGGCAAGCATTGGAAAAGATTGCTGAGAGAGACTGTGCACTCTTCATCCTTAGAAGTTTTCAAGACCCAACTAGATAAAGCCTTGAGCAAGCTGGTCTGGCCTTCTTGCTGACCTTACTTTGAACAGAAGCCTGGACCAGTGACCTCCTGAGATCCCTTCCAGCCTGAATTACACTGTCCTTCCAAATTTATTCTTGGCTTTATTCTCATTTTACTCTCCAGCAGTGTCATCCATAAGACCCTCTTGGTGAATTATCTCTCTAGTTCACTTTCACTTCAGCATCTCTTCCCAGCACCAGTGTTTTTCTGCCTAACATAATCTCAGCCTTTCATACTGTCATCTGCGTGTTAATGTCTCGCTATCAAACTTGGTTAAGGTGAAACATAATCAAGCCCACTCCCATCTACTCAAACACGTCCCCTTGATTTCTAAACTGTCATGGCTTTTGCTACTGTTCTGCCTATTCCAGGTATTCTGTGCAATCCTGCAACTGGTTTTTCTAGTTTAGAGAGGCTCTAAAAAAATCTCAGTCAGCCAGACCATTTTAGCGGTGTCTGTCTGAGTTTGTAGAGAGCTGAAAGCAGTGAATTTCCTGTTGTTTTCAGAAGATACTGAAATCACACTGATTTCACTTTTAAAATGCCAGTACTTCAGTGCTTCTCAAAGCATGGAAGAGATGGAGAGATATAGCTGTGATTTTGGGCTGATGTTTAAGAAAACACTGCAGAGCTGAAAAGAGATGTGTTTGAGGCTGCCTTCCGTAGAAGAAGGTTCATTTTCAGCGGTCTGGCAAACACAGCCTTAAAATTTTATTCCAAAATGACTTGCTAATGATGGAACAGATTGCATTGTCTTTAAGCAAATATTTGCTCTACATTGTACACTTTTAAATACTTTTCAATGCAGCTGCAGGAATGATGTCCAGTTGTATAACACTCCTGTTGCTAAGAAGTAACAAAAATAAGTGTAATTATTTATCTTGGATGCATGAAAAAACCCTCTGACATTTCTTGCACAACATTTGTTTGAGTCTGACTCACAATGCAGACTATTATAATTAGCACACTAACTTCCATTAATTAGGCTGGCAGTTAATTGGAACTATAAAAAGCAGCTGTGACATGTCTGCTTTTAATCAATTACCACATGCTTCAGTCTGGTTCATGACTGCTGCAGTGATTGTTAATGACTTTGTATCACTGGGAGGCCAAATGCATGAACTTGGTAGGTACAACAGTGAGCCTAGGGTCACTTGGGTGGTTGGAGCTTTATGGTCTGCATGGATATGCTGTTCGTCCTTTCTGCCTCTCCACTTTTTTGGGGAGGGGAAATGGGTAATTCCCTTGCAAGAAGCATAATGAGTGTGCTGGGAGTAGCTGCAGCTCAGCCGTGTCCTGGGAATCCACACATGAAGGGCTGAGTGCAATCCCAGCAGTGGCTTGGACTATGTGCTCTTTCTCTCCTGGTGGTAAAAATCAAGTGCAGGTGGCAACAGAAGAAAAGGTTTTATGCTGCTCTGGTGAAAGGTCAGCTGAAATTCTTAGTCTTACTTTTACAAGTAAGCTAAGATAAACCATTATGCTTGTGTCTTGAACCTAGCACATGGTCCCTTTTCCTTCTTTGAACGTCTTGTCATCCCTATTCAAAGCAGTAGTAGATGCTGAAGGGTCCATGTCAGAAGATGCCAGCGTCCAGGTTTGTGTAGGGCCTTGCAGCTCAGCTTCATGCGTGTGCCCAGACAAAGCCTTGAGAGCTCCAGGGGCTTTAGAAACTGGCTTTGTGAGTTACAATAGGGCTGTTATAACCCTCCGCCTGTGTGTTCCCCAGACCATAGTAGCCACATTCATGGTAGCTTCTGCGAACTTGTATTACTTTACAACCGAGGCCAGCAAGAAGCCTGCGGGCAGGCTGTTACGGCTGCTCAGCTGACCATCAGTGGCTTACGATGCTGTGGCAAACTTGATAGCATACAAGAACATGAACGTGCCTCGTGTTCAGGCCACAGCTCTTGCTTCTCAGGGAGCCCCTATGCCCCAACAAGTGGCTCCAGTACGAGATGTTAAGTCAGGCAGCTCCATCCCTATTTGCTCCCACAGCTTTCCTTAAAATAGATGCACAGATCCAATAGTGTGTGCCTTGAATTTCTTCAATTTACTGCTGTTGAAGTCAAGTAGATTATGGATATATATACATGTCATAGTCAGCTGGAACGTGTTGTGTTTAATATAGCTTTTACTAATATTTTTTTAATACAGTTATTTATTTTGTTTAGTTACTGTAGAATTTGCGGCCTTGGGGATTTTAAATAGCTACACCCAAACTTTGAAATGTGGCCTGAACCGTGACTCCCTTTGTGCACTAATGCACCCTCCGATGCAGTTTCTTGCTGTGATTCGTATTTGCAGAGTTCACAGAACCAGTGTCCATCTGAAAAAAAAACCACCACTATTTAAAAGAAAAAATCCTCTTCATACCTATTGTAATGCAGTTTCTGGAGAACGTGTTTTTTCCACTCTGAAAGGAAAAAGACTTAACCCAGTTGCTCTCCCCCACCCCACATTGGTAATGTATTTTTGACTTGGAGTAGGAGTCACTGGGATGATTAAGTTTTGAAAAACGTCTTTGCTCCCTATCTTTGAAAGATTTTGTATCACTCCTTTCTAGAAGATCTATGTTAGCTAGGGCATGGGAAATGGTTATTTGAATAAATGCTTAACTATGGTGGCTTTCATCAACCCAGCTTGAGTTATCATTGCTAATTGTTCACTTTATTGACTTTAATTAAAAATAATAATATCAAAACTAGGACAAAACAAGACTCCACTGAGAATAAAGTACAACAGTGTTGCATAAAAGGGTGGAGGACCCAGGCTGATGAGATCTTTGAGCCTGGAGCAGAAGACATTGTAAGGCTCTGAATAACTATTTCCTTTGTCTCTATTTTCCCCTATTCTCCTGGAACGTGTAAACTAAGAATGCAGTGTCTAGGTGTGCTGTGAGTTCTAATAAACAAAATACGGGGTGCTTTGCCAGATAATTAGGGTATATGGGTCACATTGTTGTTAATTACTCAAGTGTGCCTGGATCATTTTCAAGCAGAGGTGAATGACCTGGGGAGGATCCTTGTCCCATTTTCTTCTTTTCTTGCAGCTGAAGCTGGAGCAGAGGACATGGTGGGGGGGAACTGGTCCTGGAGCGTGGCAGGAGGGTGCTGCTGCACGCACGACCTTGGGAGCATGGCAGGACCCTGCCCGTTGCAGGTTGCAGTGAGGGAAACTGCTGTGTTGCTTCAGCGTGACTGGCTGGGGGGGAAGTTGGCACTTCCTAGTCCCCGTCTGGGAACTTAGACAGCATTATTTATTTTTTTTATTTATGTATTTATTTTTTGGCTGCTTACAAAAGGAAGTACAGTCCCATCTCATCACAGCATGAATTGAAACCTTAGCACTCAGCACACCAGCTCTGCTGCCCAGGCCTAAGCCTCACATACTGCTATAAAAGCCCTTGTCAAGATGCAGCTTTTCTCCATCTGCATTTCCTCAAAGGGCAGACAGAAGTGGCAAGTTCTGTGAGGGATTTTTTAAAACTCCTTTTTCTGCATTTTTTTCTGGATAAATTTCACTCCCCCCCTCCCCCTTTTTCCACAGAAATGTGCATTTTCATTGTGCAAAATCCAGACCACCAAACAATAGTAATGGGAGTATTGTTTTTACATTGAGGTTAAAAAAAACAGGTGTTTCTGTCCGCCTCTGAGGTTTGTGTTTTTTAACAGTCTACCCAGCTCAAGGATGTGAAATAATCTCCCTTATTTCCAAACTGCTGGGCACCTATACCTCACTAGCAGCATTAGGAGCCCTGGGTTGCCAGCTCCTGCGAAAACTAGACCCTGGAGGCATTGGTATGTTTGAATGGTTGTCTCTGTGTGTGTATGTGTGTGTGTGGTTTCTTGTGCTGGGCCAGAACATCTTTCAGCATACAAATTTCAGCATCCCTGAAAAATCCCAGTCATGCTTGGGTCAAGCACTACAGCCAGCTGGTGTCTCCTGGCAGCCAAAGTCATCTGCTTACTTCAATGAAGTGGGCAGGTCCTCCATACTTAAAATGAATATGGTCCCGCTGGAACAGAGTAGAATTAGATCGGATAGCTGGCTTTATTAATTTCTTCCTTTCCTAAGGAGAAGGACAGTGTGGCTGGCAAAGCTAAGCTTCTGGGCTTTAGGGTCACCTTGCTTTCCTTTCCTCTTCTGCTGACATCATGTGTTGTTTTGTCCTTGGGTTAGAAGCTATTGTTTCTAGATTTTCTCGAAATCTGGATTTTGAGAGGGAAGGTGGGGGGAGGAGGTTGGTGGATGATGGTGTGGGGGACACAAATCACCTTTCAGCTTAACTCTTCACTGCAGACCTAGTCAGAGTAATCTCTGTGTTTATGCAGACACCTGTAGTATTTTGGGGTGAAGAGGAGGGCACTGTACAAATGAATAGCTGTGTGTACTGGTGTGGTTTAGTGCTTAGCCCTGAGTCACAACAACCACCTTCTGCCTCCAGCTGTGTCACTGCCGTGTGGTGTGACCTTGGCATAGGCTGTAAGCTGACTGTGCAGGGATTGCATCTTCCTGATTAATAGCCTTGCTCAGAGTTATATCCCCTTGGTTCAACGGCACAAACAAGTCTTTATTATCCTGGTAGCAGCGTGGAGTCCTGGCTTTGAAAAGGAGCACAATCCATTCCTGGCTTGGGAACTGTTGGCACAATTAATTATATTTGGATTTCAGTGTAAAAATTGCTAGTTAAGGCAGAGACACTCAGGCCTACAAACAGTACGTGCGTTTAATTAAAAGGATGATTTTAAGCAGCTTTGGGCACGAATACTTTATACTTCTCTATTGGTTTCTGTCAGTGCCTCAATAATGAATTGTCAATGAGTTCAAATGAAATGAGCTTGCTTTCTGCATGGCTTAAAAGCTCTCAAAGGGGGAGAAGTAGCTGCTTCTGAAGAGGGTTTTAGTAGTGTGTAAAATAAGGGTGAAAAGGGGGAAGTTTCCCCCTTCCTAGGTGTTCAGAGGGTGGAGATCACAAATCCAGCCTATGCAAGAACAAGCTGTGACCAAGCAGTCGTCCATGCAGAGGGTAGCTGTGCGCCAGCAATGCATCCAAGTGCTGCTGTCTGTGTGCGAAGGGACTATTGTAAGCCTGTACCTAGAAGGTGGCTAAGCCTTTCGCTGGGCTGGGGCAAGCAAGCTCAGCATTTTGCAGGATAGAGCCCTGGCTTTTACAGCATTTCAGTGTGTCGGAGGGAGTGCTGTGAGTATTCTCTTGGCCTCCACGTTAAGCTCTCAGTTTTTCCCAGAGAATTGGGCAGAGCAACATACAGTCCCAGAAAGGGAACAATTAATTGAGCGGCTCTGTGCCGCCTTCTGGTGTTGACCCCGGCAGCGCCTGTGAACTGCATAAACGCACTGGGGCTTGCTGTCCAGAGCTCTGATCTGGGTGAAGCTGACTGCAAAGAGACTCATTTCAAAGCCTCTCTTGTGTTCTTTGGTAGCACATACAAGGACAGTGTTACAGACATTACTGCTCTGCCTGTAACGGCTAAGGAGAAGGGCTCAATAGATTACTGGGCTCTTTTTTTATTTTATTCCCCCCACCCCACCCCCTCCTCCTGTATGTATGCATGAGTTTGTTGGAGATGAGGAATTAGCACTACTGATTTTTTTGAAAGACTCTTGAGTGGCCACAACCCAACTGACCTAGGCACTTTTGGAGGCTTAGCCAGAATTTTCAAGTTATTTTTAAATGCTGGAAGTCTTGCAGAGGTCTGGGAATGTCAAATGATTGATTATTTGCATCGTAGAGCATAGGAGTCACAGTCCTGGACTGAGGCTCCATTGTGCTAGGTGCTGAATGCACACAGAACAAAATGACTGGTTTTGCCCTCGCTACCATGAAATTAGAGTGGAGTCAGCTCCCATCCTTCTTTACTAATACGTTTATACATGCTCAGTGTGATACAGCAGTGTATCAAATCACAGATACGTTTTTTAATAGCAGATGAGGTACAAATAAAGGTCGGATTTGTGTGGCATGCTTTTGCTTAATGTCTCATATTAAGCTCACAGAGCACAGTAAACAGTATATGAAAGCCTGGATGAAAAATAATTGTTCGTGCTTGGAGGTGATAACAGTGATTATATATATATATTTTTAGCTCTGTTTCTCTGTTATGCCCAGGCTTCTGGTCAGTGCTGCATTGCCATTACCAGATGACTTGCATTTACTGCACTCCTTTGATCGCTTTGCCAGCATGACATCTGGCTAGTTTCCCTTTGCCAGGGTCCCAGGATCGTGGTGAAGTTCTCACAGTTATTTGTATCTATATTTTTTCCCTTTATGATTAGCCTGAGAAATGAATGATTTCCTTCACCACCCCCACCCCCACCCCCCCACCCGCCAAGATGTGGGTTTATTTGGGGTTTTGGGATTGGCTTCCCCTGCTGCCTCTTCTTCCAAGGGGCAGGCAGGCAAATTCAGCCCTACACCAGTGGTGCTAGGCTCTCTACAAGCTATCACAAAGCCCTTACCTCTACTGTCGTTGAGCTTGACTACCTTGGTATAGTCCATGAAGTTACAGTGCTAATGGTTCGTTTTGTAAAAATAGGCGGTTCTCAGCGTACAAGTTAAGAAGATTGGTCCCAACAGGATGCCTAGAACTGAGAAAAGTTAGAAATCTGTTCCTGTGGGAGTTGTCCCGCACTTGTTCTCTTCAAAAGCTCCATCTTGAGCACAGAGACGCTTTAATCTTGCTGCACAAAATCAATTTGTGACTGTGAAGTGTTAGACCATGGTTGACATCTTGGAGCAATAAGAGCGGGGTTTATTTTTTTTATTAATTTTAGGTATCTTGCAGTCAACAAGCCCCTTGGAAAACTAGTTGTCGTGCTTGGGCTGCTATTCCGTGAGAAGTATGTAGAGTTCAAAGTACTCATAGTAGCCTGCATTGCTGGAGACCGTCATCTGCGACAGTAACCTACAGTAACTGAAGTGTCAGTGCCTGTGCCTGGACAGCTGCTGAGAAATGTGTGTCTCACTGAAGCCAGACTGTTGCTCTGCGGGGCAGGATCTCCTGCTAGCCAGCTGGTATCATGCTTTAAAGTGTTACTTTGAAGACTTCATGTCAGCACGAAATTAAGAGACCTGCACATCAAGCCAAGCAGACCCAAGTAGGTACTTCAGCAATTTCAAGCTTTTCAGAATATTGTCCTATGGCCCAGTTGCAATCTGAACTTGTGACTAAACTCATTTACTTAGGGAAGATTCCTTCTTTAACTGAAGAACCCCAAACTGAAATATTTTAGCAAAAGCTTGAAACGTGAGCCCAACTAGCACAAAAACCTGCGTCTCCTTTTTCCCACTGCAGACTAACCTCCGTGGCCTGGCAAGCAAAAGTTTTTGACCAGTTCTACCGTAAACATTGAACAATTTTGGTCGAGTGACTCATTGTTTCATATTTGTTGTTTGTATTGCTATAGCAGTTGAGGCTCTTAAGCTTTGGATCCAAGACCTTGTTGTGCCAGGTGCTGTAGGAACATGGGGGGAAAAAAAAAAAAAAAACAACAAAACCCAACACCAACAAAAAGGCCTTGTGAGGAAGAACATGCATTTCTGTATAACCTAAGACAGCAGAGGGCTACAGATGGGGGAGCACAAGGAACAGATGAGATAATACTGACCTGTGCAGTGAGTAATAGTCTTGATGCATCACTTACCTAAACATTGCTGAGGTTTTACAGACACTATAGCAAAGGGCAGTTTGAAGGAGGATGAGCAAGTGGTGGCAGAAGTTTACAGTAACATCGCAGCAAGTGAGAAAGGCAGCAGAGGGAAAAGAGGCTTGCTGAAAATGATGCTTGAGGAAAGATGTTTGCTGCAAGATCTGGTTAGCATCGTAGATGCTGTGGTCGTGCACAAGAGAGTGCAGGTACAGAAGCAAAGTAGAGACACAAAGGGTCTTTGTTGGAGCAGGGAAAGCGGAGCCTGTGGGGAGAAGAAATGTACAGGCAGGCTACAGATTCATAGTCTTGACCTGGAACTTTCTGCTGGTGTGTTCACTACTAGCCACTTGGGGAAAAAGAAAGTGCTGTTTCTTTGGATTGTAACCTTTAACCATCATGTGACATGAGGGAACAGATGAGTGAAGCTGAATGTGTGTGTTCCTTTATTTGCAGTGCAGATGCCTCCATAAGGGGTAAAGGAAAAACGCTGCTTGTTGTAGCGTTGTTTATTTAAACTTCAGTTTAACAAAATTAGCCTGTGCAGAAACTAGAGCGAACATCCTCTTTTAAGTTCAAAGCTTGCAGAGCAAGATGCAAGTCAAATGCCAAGCCCAGCAATTAGCATGCACCCTTTCATGAGCGTTAAACTGTGCTTAATCTCTACTGATCAGGTTCTTTTTCTCCTACACACTGTCTACAGCTAAAAATAATGTCAAGTTAAAGATGTGCCAAAGATAGTAGCTGCCCAGTCTGTGGTTTTTCTGAAGCAGTTCGCTCTCTCCCCAATCATGTTTTTGCTTCTCATGCAGCATGAGAGGAAACACAGCTGTCACAGCATCTGTTTGGGGCCGTCTCACTGGCTTGAGGATGTCCAGGAGGCCAAGTGTTCATAGCCCATAGTGTAAAAGGTGTTGCTTGGAGAGCAGCTTCCCCACGGTAAAAATAAAACTTTTAAAGGTGTGTTGCTGTTTGATAGGAAAGTTTCTTGCAAAGGAAGTGGAGGTTCAAGAAGGCTTTTTGTATCCTGTGTAATACAGCGTGATGTGACTGGAGAACAGGAGAGGATGTATTTAAATAGACTCCCCAGAAGGCTGATGGAGAAATAACTTCATAATAGGAAATGCATTGGTTGCTTTGGCATAAAATGATAGCCCAGATGTGTTCTGTGCAGTAGGGACCCCTTTTAGCTGAACTGTTTTTAGCTGTGTGGAAGGAGCCCGGTTCTTGATCTCGAAGGCTCTTTCGGCAGTACGCTTTGGTCTTGCCACTAGAGGGGGACTGGAAGCCGTAAAGCACACATCCATCCTGCTGGGCGCCACTAGCCACCTGTCTGCTAACACCAGCCCAGCAACTCCAGCAGCAGGACCCTCTCTGCTCTGTTGAGCTCTGGGGTGTCACAGCACCCATAAACGTTGGACCTTGCAGCCAAAGAAACATGAAGGGAAATGGACGAGGGGAACCTGACTGGTACCATGTCTGGGTGCTTCTCCAGTGATCTCGTTCTGCAGAACATTGGTTTTTATTTCCACACAAAAAGTGTCCTGAGCCCAAGTGGTGTTCAGTGAAAGCTGAACAGGGTTTAACCTCCCTGAGTCATAGAGGGATGTGAATAACCCATCTCCATGCCTGGAAGTGGAACGTAACAGCAGCACACCTAGCAGTGCCATTGCACTGGTCAGAGATGAAGTGGAAACACAAGTGCTTCTAGATCCTGGGAGAAAAATGAGGGGTTTAAGTCTAACAGACTCTCTTGTGTGCTGAGCCTGACCTAACCTGTTTCTTGTCACCTTGCAGGGCTTTTACCCATGTGTTCACCTTTGGCCCGACGTTTCGAGCAGAAAACTCACAGAGTCGCCGGCACCTGGCAGAGTTCTATATGGTGGAGGCTGAACTGTCCTTCACTGAAAGCCTCCAAGACATCATGCAGGTGGGCACTCCAAATGTCTATGGAGGACTGGTGTCAGAACTTCCTCTTCTCTGAGCTGTGCTCCTTGCCCTCAACTGAGGTCATGGCTCCGCTCACCCTGTGTGAGCCAGGTAGAGGTTGCACAGGGACTTTCTGAGGATCAGGGTTTGCTGAACAGAGGCAAGGCCACAGAGAGGATTTGGAAGAGAAGATATAGGTGCAAACAGAGCCCTCATCTCAATGGGAGACTGCACAGTTGCTGTATTGTCAGGAAAAATGTAAATGTGCTTGGCTGGTGCTGATGAAAGCAGCACTCTCCCCTTCAAAACCTTCAGCATCTCTCCAGTGAATGAGCAGTATTTATACAGTGTGTCCCTTGGTATGCTCTGTAAAGAGCTCCTTGAAACCTGCATTGAAATCTCAAGTAGAAACAGCAGTTCCTGGTATATGCTATTCGCTGTGGCTTTAGCAGAAGACTGAAAGAAGTCCTTAGCTAGCTTTTCGTTTTTCAGGATTGACCTCCCAGTTACAGTTTAACCGCATGATGGATGCTAATCCATTTTACTAGTAACAGCATAAGCCAGCTTATGCCCAGTTGGACTTGTGAGTAAACATCCACACGTGCTGTCATACATTGGATAAGCTCCTTGGAAAGCTATTGGAGAAACAGTCTTAAAAAGAAAAAGACCTGAGGCACTGGCTACAGATTTATAAAATAACATCCAGGTGGTGGTTTCTTCAGCCTGAGTCATGTACAGTCTGCTGAGTCAGTATGGCTTGACAGCAGCGCTTGACATAGTCCCTCTCTTGTGTGTGCTGCTTCTGCATCTTGGGTGTCTGGATGGCACTGGGCTATGTGGACTGACACGTACACTGCATCTCTGTGCTCCATCATTATTAGCATCCTGCTCTTTCTTTTCTCTATCCTTTTCTTCAGAGAAATGTGTATTCTTAGAGCATAGCAGATATATATATGTTTACGCCTTCCTGAGCCCCCTGTTTCTCTAGGGGGCTTCTTCACTGCTTTTATCAGAAGACCTTGCTTATTGTACTAGATAAGTGCTGACCGAGCCCTTGAACACAGCGTGAACATATGTGTACTCTTGTATTGAGAACCCTATTTTCTTGGCTTTTGAAGTATAGACAGCCAGTTCAGACAATTCAGAGAATTAGATTTGAGAACTGTTTGGGAATGTGTAGGGCTTAATTTGTAGGGAAAGGAGGAACTTCTCCCCTTGGCTTGGCTTTTGTTGTTGCTAAACATCTTGTGAAGTCTCAGCTTGTGCTCTTGTCTTTCACTTCTTTCCCTATAACAGAAAGTCTCCTAGCAGCTATCATTGTGCATTCCTCATAGCAAGTCTACATTGCAACATGCTTACTTTTGTGATGTTCTCAGTGTTGCAGAAGTGGAGTTCCCATTTTGTTTATTTTTAAATCATTGGGCAATCTCTCTTTTAAAAAAAAAAACAAAACCAAAAACCCAAAAAACAAAACCACAAACCAAAAACTGACAGCTGCGCTAAAGCCTAAGTTAAGTTCCTTTTCCCCCGCATAACTGACCTAAATTCAGTGTTCTCTCATGTATCTGCCTGTTGGGCAGTTTGTCTGTTTGTTGTCATCTGCAAGTTCTTTGTTTGGTGCAAAACACGCAGTTGAAAGCCTTGGAAGCTCTTGGCCAGAGTTAGCATCTGAACTTTGTCCTCACATAAAGAGCTGGATTGTTTAAAATTTATTTTTAAAATTGGTATTCAACATTTGGACTGAATACCTCTAACTTGAGCGAGTTAGTGTGCTGGGAATGCTCAGCTTCTTCAGGGACATCTTGAAGTATTTGCTTATACACCATTAAAGAAGAGCCTTGCTACAAAGATGTATGTGTTTACTATTTACTGATGAGGCTTGAGATTTTTCTCTCAGCCAAAGCTCCAAAAGAAACATAGCTTTCCTTACAAAATAAAATTTAAAAGATTTAACAGCAAAGTTAGGTGTATTTGGGAGCAAAGAGTCTGAAATATTACAGCAATGGCTTTTTTTCCCCACTAATTGCACAGAGTAGTGCTCAGTTATTCCCAAATTAGTAGCACAGTCCTGTGAAGTCTCATGCGTCTTGATCATGCCATCTAAATTTCTGTTCTGTGCCAAAACATGTTTTAGAGCTACAAAGAAGCCTAAACTCTCACAGTACTGGTTTCACAATACTTTCTGTGGAAAGTCCCATGTGCTCAGTGCAGTACTGTACGCTCTGTGGCTGGGTGATAATATTACTACTTTAGTGCACAGCGTGTATGTAAGCATATCCAAGGAGAGGCTTCTGTGGCCTCTTTCCCTAAGAGTCTAGTCAAGAAATGGAGTCAAGTTGCCCCAAGACACTTTTCCTCCAAAATGGATGAGAAAGAGAGGGAGTAAGACGGTGGAAGGGGTCCAATTCATGTGGAAGTATCCGGACTCACTGGAGCCATCGCCTCTCCAGTCTCATCTGTCCTCTGAGGTGCCTGCTCTGCCACCCTCTCCCTCTTTCTGCCACGCTGCGTCATGTAGCCGTGTTTGTAGGTCATTATCCTCTATTTCTCATTCCGCTGTCTTGGTGGTGCAGTGGATTTAAAGGATCCCACTTCACTCATGATACTAATACAGTCTCAAAGAGGCCATATGATGCAGTCATTACTGAATTTCATCAAATGCACACACAAAACCATGCTAAAAACCCACATTATTTAGGCTGTAAAGCTAAGAAATACCAGAAGGAAGTTTTCCTGAGGACATTTTTGGGACTATGCATAGTGTTAGTCTTCCTTAAAAAGTTCACTTCCTAGCACCACTATCCCTTTAAGAGATGGGAAATACATCTCTTTAAGATGGAGAATACAATTTAAAACGCAGTATTTGAGCTCTGTCCTGAGGGCAGAAGTATTGTCTTCCACTGGTTATGTACTTCATCAAAATTAATTTGCTGTCATTACAGCCCAGTGACAGGGAGCATTATTACCTCCATTTTACAGAAGGGAATTCGGGCATGAAATGAAATCAACAGTAGCACTGATTTTAGGTGTCAGTTTCAGGGACCTTATATCTGAGACATGGGTGTGGTTTGATCTCTAGAATAGTTTGCACTCAGAGTACTTTCTGTCTTCAGTGCCAAGGCTAAAACAGTTGGGTAAATCTGACTGCAGTCTCAAGGGAAGAAACACTGGTAATCACATGGGAAAGGTTTGTTCCAAGTGTCTTTTGCAGGGCTCTTTAGGGTCATTGGGGTATCTGCAGGGCTCCTTCTCTGAAGTGACATCCAGCTGCTATAGCTGATGCTCTTTGTTTCCTAACTTCCAACAGCATTTATTCAATGGCTAGTGAAGCAGCGGTCTGACAGGGAAGAGGTCTCCTTCCTTTCATAACAACAGCGTCTCTCCAGAGCGGGTCCTGAGCTGTTGGTTATATAGCTGAGAGAGGAGACATTATGGCCAAGATCAGATGCAAATCCCTCATCTCTGTGTGTGTATGTGCGCACACGTACGGTGTGTGTGAGCAAGCATGAAGGCAAGAAATAGTGGTCCACTTGGTGAATGTTTCATATGTAAATACCCTGTGATCTATGCTGCATCCATATGCATGCGCCAGGTAAATACATAAACAAAAATCCTACTGGCAGTTCTTGTGATTTTTTTCCTGAAAGTGTCTTATGTAATAAAGATGATGATTTGAGCCCTTCTTGTAGTGCATAGCACCTTCAGCTGCTGCTGCTGCCATTTACTGCTGTTTTGTTGATGATTTCCTCCATTTCAGCTCTGGTTGTAATTTTATTTTGGAAGAGGATAAGTTGCAGTATCAAAAGATCCAAGTTAAAAGTAAGCAATATAGTTGGGAGCTGCTCCTAACCAAAATTGGACAGCTAACCATTAAGTTCCACAGCAGCATCAGGGAAGGCCAAGACTGATACTGCTAAACTTCTTTGTAAGGCGAAAATCAAGAGAGTAAGGCTGGAAGGGATGAGTGAGAAGGGAAAAGTTTTACTTCTGCCCTCCTGCCAGCACAATTTCTACATTTCCATTATGAAGCAGCCAAAGGGGCTTTTGGTCATCAGGAGTCCTACCTCTCAGATGACCTACTTGCTGTCATTCCAGTGGCTTTTTCCTTGTGTAGGTCTCCTATCAAACATGCTTCTTTCAGTATATGTTCAAACCAATCCCTTTGCCCGTATCTCCAGCTCGCGTGTTCCCTCAAACCAGCAAGCCAGTGGTTATGCTTCTCCACTCGTTTTTCATATAGCCTACTTTCCAGTCCTTCATTATATTATCTGCTTAAAGCCGTAACTTCTCAGTTAGAGAGCTTTTTTCTTCCCTCCCCCTTCTTTTTTCCCTTCGCTTTTCGTGAATAGTACACATTTGGCATAAATAAGAATAAAAGCAGTGAGGAAGCCAATGCATGACCCACGTGTCTGTCTTTTTTGCCAGGATAAAACCTCAGTCTCAAACCTGGAAATATTTCTCAGATTGTTTTTCCCATACCACCCACATCTTTTTTCCACAAGAGGAAGCTGCTTATGTTGAATGCTGTGGGAACCTAATTGTTACTTTATCGCACAGTGAGGGAAAAAAAGTGCTAATTAAACAACATGCTTTTCTGAAACCAAATGATACTTTCATTTTCTAGAAAGAGGAAGCTTAATGTAAAATCCCTTCGTCTCTGGCTGGTGAAACCAGATGAATTGCCAAGAAGTTTTCTAATTTCATTTGCATAAGGCTACTTTGAAGAAAGTTCAAAGCTGACTGGTTATTTGCCACTCAGCAGCAGGAATGCTAGCTTTTCATTTCCTCTTGTGTTTGAGTACCAGTAGAGGTAAAACGGTTCATCTGCATATGATAATGCTGTCCCTTTATTTGGATCTTCCCTTTTTAAAAAGAGGGCCCAGATTGATCCAGGAATCTGGAGGCTGAGTTCGGCTCCAGAGGAGTCAAACGGGACTAATTTACCAGCTTCTCTAGGCTGTTGGGATGCAGAGGTGGTTCATCAGCACAGAGCAGTGTTTCAGCAGTTTGCGACAGGTGATGAAGGATGTTCTTCTAAACATGAGAGTTTGAACAGTGTGCCTGCAATCTTGGCTATGTCAGTAGCCCAGCTTCTTCTTTTCTGTGCCTTTTGTTCCTCTTAACACTGTGAGGTCTGGTTCCTTGGAAGGCAGACACCTGCTTCTTCCTCAGATCTGCTGACTGAACGTCAGATTCATCTTTTTACAGTTAGTGTCCCCTGGGCTTTGCGGTATCTAGGGACTGCTGTTTGCCTAGATATCATTGGTGGATACTTTGCTTCTCTCAACTCTGCAATTAATAAAGCAGTTATGCTCACAGAAAAAAACAACCAGGAATGTGCCAAGACTTTCAGAGGTGCTTTTTGTTGGGAAAATCCTGGTCCCATCCCAGGCTGAGATGATATGCAGTCCAGCTGTATTGCTCTTTTCCTTACAAAGGTAATGAGAATAAGGAGGGTGATTTTGAAGAAGAGTTGGGATCATCAGTACTGCACGGGTATCAACTACCTGCTTTCTGCAGGCATAAGACTATGAGGAGTTATGGGAACTCAATCTGCACAACAGCAAGTGTCTCAATGGTCTGCTTTGCTTAACTAAAAGAGAAAACTACTCTTAAAAGGAGTTGATCACAATGCAGTGACATCCCACGTGGGGGCTTTTTTGTTCAGAACCCAAATGGCATTTTAATTTCTTCATGGGTGAAGCCCATTTTACTGGATAAGTATATCCAAATTGGATGATAATGTCATTTAGTTAATCCACACTAGTTTAGGGAAATGAAACCGCATCTTTTTTTAGTTTCTCAAACATCCCTGCATTGATGTGTCCTCCACTTTAGCTCTCTGCTCATCTCTGTACATGCTCTCTTTGCTTTGCTCTTACTGCACAGAGTCTCTCCATCTGGGATCTGTTTGATGGGCTGGCTCTACACAGTACACATTTATTCTCCTCTACTTTAGTTCTGCCTCTCCTTAAAACAAAGCAGAAAACCAGAATCGCTCGTTACAGGACGGACACCTCACTAATAATTAATCTGAGACCAGTCACCACAAATGGTTGTAATGTGTATGTTTGTGGCTGAGCAGGGCTGCTGGTTGAATATTTTCGCTGCATTTTTTTCACTGGAGATACCTGAGTGAAGATACTAAGGCCATTAGCAGACACTGAAGCCCTACACCCGTAGCAGGTTCCAGTCCTCTTGAGCTACTGAGCAAGCCTGCTAATTAGGAGCATTAGCAAGCTGGTACCCTCTTATGCAGTCTGACCATGCAGAAGGACAGAAGCTCCTTCTGTACCATTTGGCTGATGTGTACCTGTTTTATTTATAGACTGGGACATCTAAGCAGTGTTATTTTTTCATGCACTCCTGTTTTCTCTATTAGGTTATGGAAGATCTTTTCAAGACAGTGACAACCACTGTGCTCTCCAAATGTCCTCGTGATGTTGAGCTTTTTCATAAATACATAGCTCCTGCCCGGAAGGTAATAAATGTGACAAGAAAGAGCTGCAATCCTGTTATGCATTTGGGGGGCTCTTGGCTATAGGGAGGCTTAAGTTTTTTGGGGGTTTTTTTGTCTGTGTTGTCCCATGTTAAACTGTGAAGAGCTAAAAGTTGACCTGAGCTTAAGTGACTGTTCAGGCCAACAGAGAGAGGACACCATAACCTTCTGTAGCTGGTAGCAAGGGTGGTAGAACTGTAGCTGTCACATCATCTAGCAGCCTCTGAATCATCAGCTCCAATAATCGGGTACCCTTTTAGCACTAAATGGCCAGGGGTGGATTTTGACCTGTATCTAGATCACAATGCAGACCTACAAATTAAAACTGAGAGGAAGGTAGCTTTTCTGAGTTTCCTCTGCACCCCTGAACCCTTAAGAGTAGCTTTACATTTTTATTTTTTCTTATTTTGACCAAGGACAGGTTGGAACAAATGCTGAAGAACAAATTTGTGACGTAAGTACTTATATTTCAAAATGATCTGGAAAGGGCTTTTGGGGTAAGAGTTCCTATTTTGTGTATGTCCTTTTTCTTCCCCAGCTCAGTGTTTTCTGGGTTAGCATAATGTCTCCAAAAGAGCATGAATTGCTGTTCCCTTTGTACTGTTTGCCAGTTGTCCTTTCACCTCTGCATGAGACTGGCACCTGAATCTGCTGGCCTTTCCCTTTTGCTTCCCTGGACAAGATCCCCTTTCCATAAGGGTATCCTGCTTCCAGCATGTACCTGCACAGTGGTTTGCTCACTGCCTTGCTTGGTTTTGCCTTTGGTGCTCTGCCTTACTTCACACTTCCACTCTGACGGCTCCCTTTTTATGAAGCTATGTTTTGATATTTGAAAATCCCAATTGGTTTTCTATTCCTGATTGCTTGGGCAACTCCTTTTCCCAGTTCTCTGTGTACTAAAGAACTGAAGGGTTTTGGTTTCCCTCCTTGGCCCCCAGGAATACCTCCTCTTCCCTACTCTTGCCCATCTCTTCAAATAGTGGTGATCTCCATTGATGAATTGTAGGGCTGCTCAGCCCAGCGCTGGTTTTCCTGTTAAACAGCTACAGCCACGCTTGGACAACAGGATCACGATAGAGCCTCCCCGTGCCTCGTGCCTGCATAAGCACCAAGGGAGACCTCCGTGAAGTCACTATCTCCCCATTTCAGTCCTCCTCTCTTTGGACCTAACTGATATTCCTGAGAGGGCACAGTTGCACTCAGCTTCTCCCATGGTCTGAGGAAAAAGAGTATGAGTCAGCACATCTCTTTGTCCCTCCATCTCTCTCTTCATCAGCTGCTGACAGATCTGGGACATTCCTGGCTTACACACATCAGTTACATGCATTGAACCTGTGCCAGTCATATACTTCATTTGGACTATGGCCTTGCATAACCCAAACACACGGAGCAATATGTTCCTTCTTGAGGTATTTCCTCCAGAAGCTTTCCCTGTATTAGTGAAAACTTGTAGCTGGGTATAAAATGCTCATGCTCTTCAGGGAATTTGGTTTATACTTAGATTTAGCCAGTGATACAGAGAGATGAAATCATTGTGATCAGGTTATTCTTCTCTCTGTCCTCAACATTTGCTTGTCGGCAAAAGTATCTTTCATTGAGTCTTGCTTTCCAGTTACCAAACCTGCAGCATCTTTCACTGCACTACTACTGTTTGCTCTGCCATGATGCTGTTCTTTTGTACTAGTGGAAGTTGGTGGAGAATCTGGTCCAGATCTGTCAGAATAGTAGAGAAACATTGCTGCAAATAAATCTCATGATTTTTGCAAAGTAAAATGAAAATATTTGAGCTACAAGCCCTTGGAACTCTGGGCTGGTGTTTTTTGCCTAACACCATCCTGAACAGTAGAGCTTTGCCGATGAGGGCACATTGTTTTCTTTAAAAAAATCCACAAATTTCCATGAAGCAATTCTCTGCAAAGCTCACTTCTGACTGAAATGCAACACTGCAATAATGCAAAAGTGTCTTGAGAGCTTAGGACTTGCTGCCCTGCATGTAGCCAAAGCACAGGATAACATAGGGTTCTTGCCATATAAAATGTTTTTTGGTTTCTGTCCAAAGAAGCATTGCTGGGAAGTCTGACATCACAGCACAAGTTGGCATGGTGGTAGGGAAATGCCTCCTTAATTTTCCAGTGCAGCACTTAGCCAGAAAACTTTCTTGTTATTCCTTTCGTATTATCTTAAAGACTTTTTTTTTTTTTTCCCCTTCTTGCAGAATTTCCTACAGTGAAGCAGTGGAAATTTTGAAGCAAGCTTCTCAAACTTTCACTTTCAAGCCAGAGGTAGGTAGTTGCCTGGTGGCTAGTTCCTGTGCCTGTTCATGTGCCTGAACTTTGTAATCTCCTTTTTCTCTTTCTGATACCACGGGAGTTGTTACTTTGCACAGATTATCTGCCTCCTGGAGTGTTTGCTGAGTTGTTACCCAAGTATAACTACTGGAGTTGAAATGGGAGCAATATAAGGAATGAGGTCTGTAGCAGAAAAACATGTAACATTTACAGGGATGGAAGTGATGAGTTCGCTGTTGAAGAACCATGGCTTTAGCAAAGGTGCTTCTCTTTCCTGTATGCGAGCAGCACCGAGTGCATTGTGGATTCAGTAGCAGTCATCTAAGGAGAGTTGCTGCAATAGTACTCAAATGAAGGAATAATATTAGGATAGCACCAAAAGTTTGACAAGGACTAATAAGCCAAAACTGTGTCAAAATACCATGTAATCTAGAGGTAGATAAGGGAATCCCTTATCTTTCCATAGCATAGATGTTGACTGGGAAAAAGAATAATATGCTCGTCTTTCTAAAACTTCTAGATTATGGTTTTCTAAAAATCATGTTTTGCCCAGTTTGAGACACACACCCTAGTAGGGAGAGCATTTGTGATGGTGCTCTTCTCATGTATACTGATCAATCTGTGATGCTTTGAGGAGAATAACCCTCTGGCCAAAGTCACACTTTGTAGCCAGTTGGGTAACTCGCTTGTCTCTGTGTACAAGTGGGTGTAAAGCCTGAAATCCTGTGTCTGTACTACCTTGGTTTCAGACAGCAAACTCAGGATATTTTCAGATGAGGAGAGTCTGCAGAATATCTGTTTCTCTCTTTCCCTTCCACTTCCCCAGTAGTCTTTGCACATCCTGAAATGGACTGGAGGTCTCTAGCCAAAAGCCACAGAATTTATATCCCTGGAAGAAAAAAAGTGAAGGGCATTGCAGGGTTTCTGATAACACAGAATTGGTTAATAGGATGCTGGGTTTTCTTAAGTGAGAATTAATGTAGCATGTAACAGGACACAGCAGGGAAGAGAACGGTCAGCCTAGCAAAGCTGTTTTCTATATACCAAAGGTAATACTGAAATAAGGCTGGTTTGCTGGGTCGAGTAAGCTGACTTTGGATAGGTGCCTGTTTCCCTTAAGCTATGCGGAGTGTGGTTTTGGGGTTTTTTTTGTTTGTTTATTTGGTTTTATTTCTGATTTGATACCAGATGCTTGGGCTTGATGCAGGGGCAATCTGGCCCTGTTCTGTGAAAGTCAAGCCCTATTATTTTCATTGCTTTGCTTTGCCTTGAAACTCTTGAAACTGTGCTTAGCAAGTTTTCCCAGTGCCCTGTGTGAGACGTTGCTGTGCTTGATTTCATGTTACTCAAAGATGCACATCTCTCCTGCACAGGGATTTTGTTAGGTCTCTTGCCACAGGCAAGATGTACCGAAGCAGGATCCCAGGATCCCCTTTTTCTGTCTTTGCAGTGGGGCTGTAACCTCCAAGTGGAACATGAAAAGTACCTGGTGAAGCACTGTGGTGAGGTTCCCGTGTTTGTGATTAACTATCCATACGACCTCAAACCTTTCTACATGCGGGACAATGAGGATGGACCTCAACACACAGTGAGTCTATGGGTTGTATTTCCACTGCTTTTTTGGCTAGACATGTGTCTTAGTGTACTGATAGATAGATGAGGATAGTCTTCTGCTGGGCCTCCACTCAAGAAGTCCAAGATAAGATGTGACCATCAGGTGATCCTGTCCAGTCTTTCTCCTGTTGTAGAAGAAATCCCCAAAGCAGGAACAACAGGAGGAGAAAAAATCAGGAGTTGATAGTATTAAGTCTTTGCTTAAGTCCCTTAAGACAAGTTTGCCATAGTTTTTTCTTTTCCTGGTAAACTTCTGTACTACTAGGTGAAATGCCTCGAATTGCATGGCTCCAAGTACTCCATGCTTCTCTTATCATCCAAACGTAGCATCCATGTAATCCTCAAATAGCAGATGGGCTCAAGTAGTAAGCTCTTTTTCCACAAGTCTCATGTTTTGAAGGTATGATATCCCAATTGAACTGAGACAACCTGAAGCACTGCTTCTGCTAAAAAGAGCAAGTAACCTACTGTGTACCACTGTCACTTCAGTGGCTTTAATTCTAGCAACAGTTCAGCTGTGGGATAAGAAAAGTAACCCTAGAAAACAAAACAGAGAAGACAGCCAGCCCAAACCTAACAGTATAAGTAGTAACACTGCGATCCTAACACTGGAGTCCAGCACAAGTGCCATTGATCCTTTGATATCATTACCACTAAAGCTGGCTCAAGGAATGCGGGCAGGTAGGGGACAAACACAAGTTACAGCATCAGAGCAGCTTAAACTTGAAGGGGATCAGGGATTCAGGAAACTTGCCCATGTGTCTTTGCTTCCTTGCGAGCTGCTCTTGGATTCTTTATACCCTGTACAGGCTTGCCTACATGCACAGGTTGTCACCAGAGTAACCTGGTGGGATTCAGTTCACACCACCTGCTGTAGATATCCTCAGCCTGGAACATCACTGCACAGGTTCAGGTTTTCTGTAGATGTTCTGGTGGTTACCGTTGTAAAGTTCCCTTTAAAGCCTCTTCATGTCAACAAGAGACTTTGCAAGCATGTGCAAATGCTTACCTAAGTGTCCTGGACTGTGGAAGAATTAGAGCAGCTTTTTACAAACAAACATCATTGTCAACTGTACTTCTGCCATATGCTGCATGGCTATATGGCATGACTTGAATTAGAGTTTTTTTCTTTCTTTTAAGGTTGCAGCTGTTGATCTCCTTGTACCAGGAATAGGGGAGCTGTGTGGAGGCAGCTTGAGAGAGGAGCGACTGCCCTTCCTCGAATCACGCTTACAGAGGTATGAAAGGCCCACAGGTGCCAGGAGACTAGCCTGACCAAGAGAGTGTTTCAGCAAAACAGACAAAAAATAAACAAACAAACAAAAAAAACAACCAACGGCGGTTGGCAAAACAGAGGAGTGGAAGGGCAACTAATGGTATTTAAAAGCATCCTGTTTTTGTCTTTGAGATTATTTATATGAGCAGGTGATTGCAAACTGGTGAAGAAGTTATTTTGCTTCTGTTGTAGGGTATGCAAACTGCCTCTCTGTTTTAGCTCATCGGAGAAGGAGAGTTTATTTTATGCTGAGAGGCCAGGGCAGCAGAATGCCTCAACTCTGCTGGCACTGTCTGGAACAGGGCCTGATGTGAGGCACTTCATCCTTGAGCCTTTTCTTCACAGCTTTTGTGGCTGAGAGTGAATTGCAAAGGTGGAAATTGTTTCACAGACAGAGCTTACATATATTCGTCATCACATTGTGTAACTGAGGAACTGCAGTTTTGGTCAAAAACTTTGCTAGCTGTGATGCAGCTGGCCTCCATGGCATAGTTTCAGAGAATATGGTTCTTAGCTACCAGTTCAGTGGGAAGCTTCACTGGAAGCACCCAGGACCTGCACTGTGTTTTACAGGCTCTTTCCTTGCTGCTTTATTCTGGATCGTGGGACTCTGAGTAATTTTAGGCTAAACTCAGTGTCAAAATACCAAAGCTGCTGTTTGGTTAACAATAATTGACATTATAGATGGGGTAATTCTCCATAGACAATTACTCCCTGGATCCTGTCTGATTGTTCAAAAGAACCTTTCATAGAATTGTAGAATTACAGAATGGTTTGGGTTGGAAGGGATCTTAAAGATCATCTAGTTCCAACCCCCTTGCCATGGCCAGGGACACCTTCCACTAGGCCAGGTTGCTCAAAGTCCTGTCCAACCTGGCCTTGAACACTGCCAGTTGGGCCAGTAGTACACTTGTGCAAAGGAGTTTCGGGGGAGGATTAATCCTGGAGTAACACCATTTGCACGTTGGGAATACATTTGTTGCTTAAATCAGTCACATGCTCACCGAGATATATCTAGTCAGTGGAGAAGAGCAAAATTAGTTTCAGCATAATGAATCCAAAAGGCACAGGGCAATTAAAATCATCAGAACATTGGTTCTCAGTTTGTGGTGTATGGTGATATTATTCCCTGTGCTTCCCACTGCTCTCCCTGCAAACTCTCCTGAAGTAGGCATGCTTCAGCTGTAGCAAAGTGCAATGTTGCCTGCTGCACTTTTTCACTTGAAATAGATCTAGAGTCCATAGCCTTCAAGGTGTGGGGCTGGAGGAGGGGTCTGTGTGGAGGTTGAAGCCAGACTTTCTTGTTTGTCAGGAAAGTTATAGAAGTATTTCAAGCTACAAATGGGGTGTGTCTTCAGTGACCTTAAAATACAGCTGTGCATTGAAGATGACCTGGAAAAATAACACCTCTTTTCACATGTTTTTCTCGATTTTGAGTACTCAGAATCTGATCTGCTGAGCCCAAATACTTTCCTAAGGTTTTTAAATTCTGCTTCCTGCAGACCCAGTGTAACTGAGAGATAAAGAATGGGATTCTTGTCTCCTTATACATACTTCATACAACAGCTCTCCAAGTCCCAGACAGAGACAGCTGCAATGCACTGAAAATGAGAGAAGTGGTCTCTCTTTGTTCATGTTCAGAGAAATGGAAAAAAAAACCAACAACTTTGCTCTGGTTCTGCCAGGGCAGGAAAAGGAGAGAGGATGCACTGGTGGCAATTAGAAAAAAGACATATTTTATTTAGTAGTTTTACAGAAGTTGACACGCATTAATGAAGCTATAGGAGTTCGGTGGTTTTGTGCACTATGGAAGGGGTGCCACGTAGCCACATATGTGAAGCTCATAATGAGGTTGGCTGCATGTCATTGTTAATTTAATATTCAGGCCTGTACTCTCCAAACATTCACAAGTAGAGTTTACTAATGTGCTTAAAGTTAAGGATATGCACAAGTCTTTGTATGAAGCTGGGATCAACCCTGTATGTTGGCAAAACAAACTTTACATCTAAGAAGCATGTAGGGAATCTGTTCAAGATTGTTGACCATTTACCAGAACTGACAGCCACTGGTCGTGCCTTCCCTAAATTTCCTGCATTTTGTTTTCGGACTGAGTTTAGTCATCAGACCTTCCCTTTTCTTGTAGCATCCTCTTCCAGGAAAGTGCTGCTTGTGTGGATTTCCTCTGTTCCTTTACTTACAAGGGGTTTTCTTTTTGTTCCACAGATTAGGACTCGCAGATGCCTACCAGTGGTAAGACATTATCTTGGTCTGCAAGCTCAATTTCTTCTTTTGAGACCCTTTAAACAACTATTTCATTTTTTTGATCCTGTTCTTGAGGGGACATTTCTTGGCCCAGTTGCCCTGCCATCACTGCCAGTCTAAATGGAACAGCCAGTTCATTTAAACAAAATTTAATCTAATGCTACTTAGTTTATCTTACCAATTTGTCCACTCACAGCACAGGTCATTCCTTTCGAGATTGCATGAAGTGGACTAATTTACAACCCATAATGATTTTTGATATTAAATCATTAGACTGTCTTTGAAATTGAATAGATTGTGACCACCATTGCATGCGATAAACAGGTTACAGAACCACAAGCAATTTGTGACCTTTAACAACTCTATGAATAACTCCCTTTGCAATTGACAGGGCAATTGGGTCGAAAAATCTTCCTTAACAAAGCGGTTGAACCAATTAAAACTGTCCTGCTAAGGAGACAGATCAACCTTTGAATTAACGGTTAAGGCTATTAAAACGACAGAAGGATCTTAATGTCCCTCTTGACAAGTGGTTATTGGTATGTACTTTGTCATAGGTACTGAGAGGGTGATAGTGCAGAGAATTTTAAATTTAGAAGAGTACATTCAAATACAAAAAAAAAAGCAGAGTAAGTGTAGGATTCTTCACTCTCCTCTTCCCACAATAGGAAATCACTTAGGAACAACCCAGTGCATGCAGACCTTTACATCATCCATTTGCAAACATGCTGAATTAGATATCTTCCTTTATTGTTTGCATTTATGGGCCAGAATACACCATATCACTTCATCTGAGGGAAGGATTATCCTGAACAAGGATGGTCAGTTCTGTGGTTAGAGGCTGAGGTATAGCCTGAGGAAATCTGGTGTTCAGTGGCAGAGCCTTCCAGCGATACTAAGATAGTGCAGCCCTGCCTCATTCTTCCCTCAAGAGAGAAGATTAAGACATTGCCCATCACCCGTTTGCACTTTCATGCGATATGTAGCAATCACATTCTGGAAACTTCCTTCCTGTGATCTTGTTTTGGAGACTCTTGCCTCCTCTATTTCCTCCACTCCATCACAGATGATGTAATTTCCCAGAGAAGATTACAACTGTTGTTACGTCCTGCCATAGCAAGGTCTGGTGTCCTAGGAAGGTGCAGGATAGGAGCGATTCCAGATGCTTCTGGACTGCAGTCCGGAATCTGTCAGAAGACAGGTAGGTGGTTTGCCAGCATCCGTCTTTTCAGTGGAGGTGGCAGGAGAGACTGAAATTAATCTCCTCCAATTTAGTGATTGAATTTAGTCTCCAAAGCTGGCTCACAAACTCCTTGAAGAACAGCTGACTCATTCCTTCCTTGTTAAGTATAGTATTTGCTGACTTTAGGATGGCCAGCTGTATGAGATGTGATCCCTTTTGAAATCCCTTATGTATTGCCGTGTCTCTGTTTCTACCTGTTTTCTTCTCCCACTAAGCATGAGGATATTGTGGGGGCTGACTGCTCCTAGGACAGCTTCAGGAGTGCCTTGTTTGTGCGAGAATCATTGGGCAAAGAGACATCTGATGATCTGAAATACTGCTGTGCTTCTGCCCATTCCTACCTTTTAGAAGGCTTTTCAAAAAAGGAGAAAAAGGGACATGGTCAAACTCCTCTGAACCTTCTTTAGTTCACTACATCTTTCCTGTTGTGCAGCTTTCTTTCCATAGAGAATATGAGTTGGAGAAGTATTTGGCTTGATTTTGCAGTTATTTTATCTTATTTTCACACTTCTTCCTTTGAACTGTAGATAGAAAAGAGCTCAGTGCTGTAGATGATGATCTTGGCTAGACTGAGAGAGTTCCATGGAAGTGAGGTAGGAAAGTCGGGTGATCAGCGTTTACTCTGGGAAGTCACTTGCTTTCTCTCTGACTGGGGAGTATTAAGTATATTGCCTTGTAAACAGGGGACCTGATCCTGTTTGCAGCCTCCATGTGCCAGCTTAGCACAAGCAATAACAAAGCAGGTACTTTGTAATGAACAACAATGTCCCCACTACCATCAGCTGGAGCAGCATTTCAGACAGTCTTTCTGCATGTAAGGCACCCACTTCCTCACTCTGATTATCATCATGCACATCAATGGAGAAGGTGACCTCATACCGAACCCTTCACAGTCCAGGTACCTTTCTGATCTTCTGGTGTAACGCTGGTGAAAGTATACAGTGGCAGGGCAGGTGTTATCTGCTCTCTTAGAATGGGTATTACTGTGCTGTCTTGGCCTTGCTCCTGCTGTAAATGGAGAAGCTTGAGCTGTGTTGTGTTCTTTGACTTCTAATTTTCTTTGAAGCTTGAATGCCGGAGTGTTTTGTTGGGTCCTTGTGCGGCAAGGTAGAAAAGAGGAGTTGAACTCAGGAACAGCAGCGCACTGGTGAGCCACTTGTAATCCATGGCCAGTGACAGCATTCATATCATCTTTTCACCTCCTTCAGAGCCCAGCAAAAAGAGGTAGCCCATCGCTGTCCATGGCAGTCGCCCAGTCCTATTACTCCTTCTTCGGGGAGAAACCGTAGTACTGTGCTGGGCCATACGGAAGCAGACAGAAAGTCAGTGCTGAAGGCAGCCAAAACGTGCCCAAACCCCAGCTGTGTCAATGGGGGTATTTTAGATTGACCTCCCTGAATGCTTTTTTTGTGGATTCCCAAAAAGTTGTAGCAGAGCAGAAGCTGCCTGAAACCAAAGACAGGGTTTTACCCAGCATCAGAACCTGGTGACACTTTGCATATTTCCTGAAGCACTCAACAAAATGGTCTTTCAAATGTCATTTCACTAGTAGTTTTTCATTACCCTCATTTTTTTCCCCAGTAGAATATTGAACTTCATGGACTGCAATATCTTTGTTCTTTCAGTTTTCAAGCTGGCTGAGGAGGCTTCAGTATAACAAGGGGTTACATAAAAGATCAAGGTTATGTTTGTTTTGAAAGGAGACTGAAAAGAATACATTCTGCTTATGAATGGTTACTAAGAGAGCACTGATCTTCGTAGTGCCTTGCCGTGCAACACAGGAGCTCATGATGATGATAAAAGGGTACAGATTTTTAAAAGGATGAAAGGAAATGCTCTTCTAACTTGGCACATAACGAGCTTCTGGAATTCATTGCCGGAGGACGTTGTTGCAGCACATACTTTAGTAAGATTCAAATCTCTGAAGAACTACCAGTCCTCCAGGTCCAGAACATGAACTCCGGGGCTAGCTGGGGTCGCAGAAACTTTCTTCCCCTGTGGAATAACGTTGCACAGTTCCCCAGCTGCCAATGGAGGGCTCAGCTCTCCTCTTAAGTATAAGCTACTAGGAGAAATAGCTAGACTAGTACATGACTGTTTTTCAGGTGAGAAACGTCCAATGTCTGGAGACTGTTGAATGAAGAAAAACCTCAGGGAGCATTTTCTAGCCTAAAGGGAATTTTCTCTTCATCTGCAGGCAGTTACTTTTTCTTTCATCTGGGAAGAATGGAAAATTTCTCAATTCCTTTGCTGTTTCTAAGCACAGTCATCAGAAAGGATTCACAGTCTTGATCCTCAGCACGTTTAATTCAATGGACTTTTTCCATTAACTTTAATGAGTTTTGTTTCGCTCCTTTTGCCAAAATGGCTTCTCAGAGTGCTTTGAGATCTACAGATGAAAGACCGGGATAAGCAAGGGTAGGATTTATTATTATTGTTCATCTGGAAGAAGCAGAGTTATTTCATCTCTTCACAATGACTTTATATAAACTCTGTTGCCAGCAAAAGGGGACAGGAGATGCTAGGCTTAGTCTCAACTGGCTTTGCATAGGCTGAGGTATGCTTGTAGACATCACCAGAAAGGTTTGTGCTGTTATTTGTATTACTAGTTGCAGCTAGAGTTGCCACCAGCTGGTTCTGCTCAGAACTACTGAGCTGGTACAGACTGATCTGCCACAGCCAGCACCTGTATCCCTCATATTTACGAGTCTTTCCTATTTCACAAGTCACCACCCTCAGCATCAGATCTGCCCGTCATCTTCCTTGCAAACCCTTGAAAAGCTGCTAAGTGGAGCTCCCGGGGGGCAGTTCCCAGTGTATGAGCAGAAACCCAAGTTCTTCTTAATGCAGTCTGTATGAACTGGGTAGAGATGAAGACCACCATGCTGTTACATAGCCTACGTCTTAGTATCCTAAGCATGAATCTTCGTCACAAGGTGTGGGGTGGATACAACGGAGCTTTAGCAAGCCAAGCTAACACCCAGCAGCACAGATAGCAAGCACGTGAGTCCCAGGGATGAGAAAACATGCGTCTCGCTCCTGAGCCTGCTGTTCAACTTGCAGTATGGACATAACTGCACTTTGTGTATCTGTGCTAGTAGGAGGAGGTAAGAAGTGCTATGATTCTACAAATTTCTGCTTCTGGTTTTCCTATTTGGGCAGTGGAGGGAAGGGGGAAAAAACACCAATGAAAAAAACCTGGAGATTGGATTGAGTGTGATAAATGGCTTCCCAAATTATAACTACTGTTATAATTTTTAAATTATAGTTAAAGTTAATAATTAAATAAATATGTATATAACTACTGTTAATGAACTGCAAGGAAAAGTAATATTTCATGGTATAAAAGGCATACTGTCAAACTGAGTCTACCAGGGCAATCTCTTGCAATTGTAGAATTGGTTGGAGGGTATTTTTATTTTGCAAGTAGAGGTGATCAGTGGCATTACTTTGGCTTCATTCTGTTAAAATGTAGTCTTCAAGCCAACAAAATTCTGAAGTCCAAGCAAGCACACTTAAATATATATAATGTATATTTTATGTATTAGTATATATAAAAATATATATATACACACACACAAATATACTTTTTCCTGGCGGTTCATTAACAGTAGTTAAAATTTGGGAAGCCATTTATTACAATCAATCCAATCTTCATTTTTTTCCAGTGTTTTTCCCCCTCTACTCCACTGCCCAAGTAGTAAAACATATATATGTATTTATATTTAAGTGTACTTGGTTTGTTTTTAAACTGGGATGATAAAATATTCATACATACACAAAGATTAGAATCATGTAATACATCTGGAGTCACTCAACCCCTTACTAGTGCATTCATGTAAAGAAGAATAACTTTGTGGCCTCAGCAAGCTCAGAAGTGGCCCCATAAATCAACAGAACCACTGAGATGTTTTTCATTCCTATTAAAATAAAACTGTTGGTGAGAATTTATAGCTGCAAATATAGTTCCTGTGTATCATATCAGCTACAGTCCAGCTCAGAAATGGGGAACTCTAAAGAAGAACCATCAAAATCTTGTCGACACCCATATATTTGGAATATCTGCTTCCAAATGTTTTCTGAGATTTCTGTGCACAACAGGTGCTGTTCTCCAAAATGAAATGTTTTGTTCCAGATCGCATTTTTGGAGAAGATATGTCCAAGATTTTTTGCTGACTTACTGTGGAACTAAATTAATCAGTGTGTAAGAGCAATTGGGGAAAAAGTAACAAAAAGCCATCGTAATTACCTTAAAAGAAAAAAAAAGAAAAAAATCTAAAGGAGTGTTCAGCAGACAGTAAGACCTATTTAGGCTTCTGAAGAAAGTACTGGAAATGAAATGACTTAGACTACTGAAAAGAATACAGAAAATTAAATAATGTATTGTGGGGCAGATTTCAGCACCATCATGGCAATGGCTAAACAAACCCAAGCAGGCAACTCCATCTCTGACAGCGGAAATGTTTTGTGATTCTGAAGGAACCTGGGTTTCTGCCTCTGCTAGGAATATGTTAGATACTAAAACTTACAAAGATGCTTTCGATGTGAGCAGTGGTATGATGTTCAAGCTGCTCTTCATACCCAGATGAGTTCTTACTCCTAAACAAAGCAGGCTCTAGCATATTGGCAAAGCATAAGTGTACTGGTTTAGATGCCTTTGCACTTGGGGCTTCTGCTAATACAGTCCTGCCTGGCCAGGAGCCGTACCTCTTCACACCCGTGACCAACACCAGCTGTGTTGGCATAAACCACGGTGGTTAGGGTCAAAGTGAAGTAATTAAGGTGGAAGGCAAAACCCTAGATAAAAAGCTCTCTCGAATTACATCAGCATAACCGTGCTGCAAATGTAACTGTCTGTTTAAATTACAGGTATCTAGACCTCCGAAAATTCGGCTCAGTTCCTCATGGAGGCTTCGGAATGGGGTTTGAACGCTACCTGCAGTACATCTTGGGAGTTGACAATATCAAAGATGTTATTCCTTTCCCCAGGTTTTCGCGCTCTTGTCTCCTGTAGCTCAGCAGTTGACTCACCTGGAAAATGCTGGTGTGACTATATGTATATAACATACTAGAATATGACTAAGTGCGTTTTAGTGGGAAATCAAGATAATTTTTATATCAGTGAAACTCTTGGTAAATTTAGTACTGGCTTATTGAAATAATATATGTCCTGGTGAGACTGTGGAAGCACACTGGCGGTTAATTTGCTAACAGTTCCTGTCTTCAGTGCACTTCAGGAATGTTAACAAATCCCACTTAAATAAAGGGTTAAGATTCTTGTGAGACTAGCACAAGCCATGGAAGTACTGTATAAGTGTGATTGGAAGGTAGTGGGGGTTTTGTGTGAAATATTAATAAGGAGGTGTGACTTAAAATGGACTGGGAGACAGTGAGGCTTTAATAGGTTTTAATTAAATGCCTGAACAGTGCTTTGAAGATTGTTACAAAATTGCGAAGGATTGTCATGGGCTGTGATGCACTTGCTCTTACGAAATGGCTACTGTAAGGCGTGATTCTCCCCACCCTTTTTCTTAAAAGCAAATACTGTTTACCTTGGAAAAATCAGCCAAACCTAGCAAGGAAGAATGTCATATTGGAACTGCTGGAGTGAATTAGGTGAATGATGTTTGATTTTGTGAATCATCAATAAAGATGTACACTGGGTTGTTTTGTAATTCTGTATGGTTTCTTCTGTTACAAAACCATAGCATTCAGCATCATAGTGTTACATTCAGTGTCTTTGGTAGATGTTTCCTTCTCTGTATACCCAAATTAGTTGCACAGCTTCTGCAGGAGGTAACCTGTTTTCTCTCTCCAAGAGAGCATGTGTTCATAGCAGAAAGAAATGTTCAGTTAGATGAGAGTTCGTTCATCTTTCCAGAGCTGCTTTGCAGTTCATTGATGGTTTTTTGATTTTGCTTTGCCTTGTTGTTGTTATTGAGAAAATCTCTCACTTGCTCATCAGACAAAGCAGTTTTGTCTGTATTTTGAAACAACCAATATAAGCTCCCAAGCATTGCCTATGTGTTAAGTAATTGCTTATCACTATAGGATCTGAACTCCTTGCAGTCTTTAATGGGTTTATGCTCTCAGCTTCCCTGCCAGGTAAAGAAATAATTCATTTCTGTTTTGAAGACAGGATTATGGAAAGATGAAGTGACTTGCTTAAGGCAATTAGAAACCAGTGGTTTATTTGGGACTTGAACTGAGGGTTTCCAGCATCCTTCTTCCCTTCCAAATTATCACAATCCAACAAATGGTCATTTGCATAGTGCTTACTACTCTGGAGCCCAAGATGGCTGCAGTATGAACAACATATATATAAAGAGAAGAAGCAAGGTAACAGCTTTATTCCTAATGAACCCTGTGTAAATTGGCACCTACAACGTGAAGTGACTGCAGAACAGCCCTGAAGACTTCTTTTCCAAGTAGATGAAAGAGACTGAAAAATAGTAATCAACTAGCATTGCGCTGATAGTTTTGCAGTCACAGTTCTCTCTGGTAGGGCTGTATAAGAGTGCACCTGCAGTGTCTAAAAATACATATTTATGTCATGTGGCACCTGCCATGTTTCAGTTTGGGCCACGGCTGGGGCTCTTATATCTTATGATCATGCAATCAACATCACCGCAAGGTCATTACTTTGGGGTGTTTGTGGCATGCATTGAGACATCCCCTGCATATCAAGATTATTATTATTTTTTTATCTCCTTTGTCTGCTTGAGCAGGCAGGTGTTAACTGTGCATTTGCTGGTTTGCATTTCCCGGTACAGCCTTGAGTTGGTAAGTCTGGTTCTACAGAAGGGTTCAAGCACCCGCCTTCCCTTTAAAACCACTGAGAAGTTCCTACATTGGACACCTGAGTATCTTCCTGCATTTGGACCATGTCTGCTTTTGTTGTGTTGTCTTAAGTGTCATTGCTGGCCTGTATGTTTTGCAATTACTTCTCTCAGCAGAAAGATGTCAAAAGAGTACAGCTGCCAAACAGCCCTATCCATACCATCTTCCTAAATAACTTGTGATGAGCAGGTGTCCTTATTGAGATCCTTAGTCACTGGTTCTGTCACAGTTGCTGTAAATGAGAGTGCTTGAACTGGAAGCCCATCTGCTGAAAACAGAGTGGGTGGATGGCAAAACCGTCTCCTGTCCACGCTGCTGTCATCCCTGCAGCAGCTCGGGGCTGGCTCTGTTGGTTTTGGCATCGGCGGGCCATTGTCAGCAGGAGGTTGTTGATGACGCTGTGAGATGCCAGATCTGATGGGCAGGGTGGGGCTAAACAGCAACAGGTGAAAAACAAGGTGGAGAGAAGAACACAATGGAAGGTGCCAGAAAGTCGTAGGATGATGTGGCATGAGTCAGAAGTTACAGGAAAGGGTAGCAGGGCTGTTTCAAACGGGCTTGCAGAGTGGCAGTCAGGGCCTTATATGAGGTGACAGCTTGCAAAAACCAAGAGCTGGTATGATCCACCCTTCATTCTTTGCCTCACTAAGGGATTGTTGCAAGACAGAAGGAAAAGGTTGAACCTTTGATTTGTAGCCAGGCAGGTAGATGAAGGTATGCGGTAAGAAAGATGTAGCGAGGATGCACCGTGAATGGTTCTTTGTGCGTTTCCGAGTAGGTGACAAAGAGGAGCAGTCTCCCCAGGCTTCTACATGTTTTTCTGTTCCATTCGAAGGTACTTGGTGAGTTGGAGATCCGATGGGCAGGGTTGATCTAAGGGAGCATTGCCCTTGGGTCTAAAAGCTCATCCAAAACGCTACCCCCAGTAACCTGGTATGGTAAGCAGGAGGAGAGTGAGGTTGTTACCAACAGAACTAACCAGGTGAACACTTCAGCTCAGAAGGGAGAAGAAAGAGTTGTCCAGTCTTGGAAACAGCCTTCAACACGTGCTGTTTTTCCTAGTGGTGGGAGAGAGAAGGAGGTAGAGGCTGAGACCTGTGTACGTGATGATACTGCTTAGGGTTAATACCAAGACGCATTCCTGTGAGAAGGTTGATTTATGGGTACCCAGCAAGGGTGGGAGCCACTCTTTGCCTCCAGGCTGGCATTGTTCACCCCGTGCTATGTATATATAATGGGCTGGTATTGCCAAGGAATGCAACATGTTTTCCCTGGGATTTCCATGTGGAATGTCATGTATTTCCTTTGAATCTCCTCTCCCAGAATGAAACGGAAGTTAATTGGGACTACAGGGGAGGTCGTTCCTCTTGGACATGTAGGCAGGGAAACGCACTGAGAATTTCTTAGGCTTAAGCAGTTTTCCTTGCTATGTCTTCTCTTACGAGTCTGCACTGACCGTGGCTGAAGCCAGATAAAAACTTTGACACTTCTTCAAATAAAAAGCTGTTATTCTTTGCGCACAGGAATCATCTCTTAGCCTGAACGTGCAGCGCAGTAGCTCACACTGGGGTGTTTTCAGTGCGGTAAGCACTCGGCTCTCAAGCCCAGGTGACCAGCACGGTCCCTGCCAGCATCCTTTGGTAAGTATTTCTTGAAGTTTCAGTTCCTTGGCAGCCAGTACTGCCTCTTCTCGGGTTTGTCCTCACTTTAAGCTTCAGAGGAGAGAATGAGTGTCATTGATTACTGCATCGTGGCTTTGCAACGTTAGGACAGTGATAGGAGAGCAACACTACTGGGAATAAAAGAGCAATGCCATAAACTTTGCATAACCAAATGCCAGCTTCTCAGAAGAGTAGAGGAAAACCTTTGTTTTTACTTCAAGGATACCAGATAATCCCTTCACTTAAGGTTTTTATGTGCAGGATCAAAGTATCCCAAAGTAGTCTTATTTTTAATTAGAAAAATAATACCTGCAGAACTAAGACCATGTCTCGGTCTTCTCGTTTTTAAAATCCACAGGAGAGCAAATGCATGCTCTGAAGCTATTAGTAGAGACTGCTGTTCTCTCCCTTATGATTTATGTTGTGGTACTATGGCAGCATTTAGATCTTGGACTGTTGTACTAGCTTCTGTACAAGCATAGACGAAAAGATACATGGCTGAGCCAAATCTTTACAAGTCAGCAAACCAGCGCAGGGATTTTAGCTGAATTACCTGCATTCAGGCCCCCAGACCTGAGGGGAAAGCAGCAAGGTGCCTGGCTCAGCAGTCTTCTCTCCAGTTTATTTGGTAGTAGTTTTAATTTATAAAGCATCACTTGTTTGAGGGAATGCCAAGACTTTGATGGGAAATGTAACATACAGTTTTGCTTGCTGGACTAATATTGATTGTTTTGGAAATGGCTTATAGATGTGTTTTGATTCAGGGGGAGAAGGGGACTAACTTGCCAAAAAACACTTCGGTCATTGTTTCCATTAAATGTGTGTATAGAGATAAATGCAGTTTTGCTACTGCTGAAACCAGTAACAGCCATTATTACTGTTGGTTTAGCCTCTGCTTACGCTTAGGGAGAATCGGGAGATGGGTCCGAAGGAGAAATAAGAAAGACTTTGTATAAAGATTGTCAAAGTTCTAATTTCCTCAGATCTAACCAAAGCTGCCGAAGCCACAAAAATGGTGGTCTCGGGGGTGAATTTATTGTTTTGTCTTACTGTTCGTTCCAGAGCCGTGACCTTCAGAAGGATTGTAAAGTTTTATTTTATGATCCTGCTGGTAAAGAGACATATGTAATTTACTATATGAGTTCTTACAGACTTGGCTAACAACAAGTTTGACCCAGAGTTCAAAGAAATTACGGCTCCCCTTGTTTTATTGCTGCTGTGAAATGTATTATTATCCGTCCTGCAGCTGTGTCTCAGTGTCTGCTGCACAAGGTGTTTGGCAAAGATGCTGTGAAGGGAGAGCTTTCGCCTGAAGGGCGAGAGAGGGGCAAGGCTGGGTGGGCATTTAAGTCGTGTACTAGCTCCATCAGAAACTGTAGGCTTGATTATGGATGAAATGGGGATGAAATGACTTCAGAAGCCTTGTTGCTCTTATTGTTGATACTATTTTACTGCGGGAAGTTGAGGTATGGAGCAATTAAGCTGCTTACTGAAGGTTATGGAAGATGTGTAGCTCAACCATGGAACTGACCCAAATCGACCAAATCCTTGCTCAGTGCCTCCTCACGAGACTTTCCTCTGTTTGCCTTCGGGTGCACTGCTGCACCAGAAGCAAGGCAGGATGTTTGCAACTGATCTGGTTTCAAACGCATTTTTGGCATTTCTAAGATCCTAGACTGTGCTTCAGTGATTTTTATCTATCCCTGTATGTCCCAAGGCCTTTCAGAGATAGCAATCCTGTTGTTTACTTTTATTACTCCTACAATTGATTTTTTCTGAAGAAGTCGAGGCAGCCAACAGAGTACATTTTTGATTTTCTTTGCAAAGCTCAATCTTGCTCGTTGCTCTTCACCAATAGCTGCATATCTTACTGTCATCAGCAGGTTAATGTACTGGTACCTGTCTGTGCTGTAAGAGCAGAAGTCTAAATTTTCAGAAGCCACCGATGATACGGGTTGTTGGCAGAAAAATACACAAACTGCACAGTGTGGACTTGGAGGTGGCCTTGATAAATCATGTAACCGCATAAGTTTCTGTATTGGACCATTCTATACTATCTGCCGTGACTTCCAAAAGAGGCTAGATTTCCAGCTACAGGGAAAAATAATTATATTGCATAGACACAACGGTTTGGTAATAATACCTGTATGATGTCTTTACCTCCAAAGTAATTTTTGAGCATTAATTCAGTGCTGTCTTTGTGGCCCTTTGAAGATCCTGGGCTCTTAAGTGCTCAGTGCTATGCTTAAGCTGTGTGAAGCAGGCTCGTGAGCTGTATTTTTCTGAGACACAGGTCTACTGTTTTCTGTTTGTGCCTCAGCCTTGCTGCTGCTCTCTTGACAAATGCACGGCTGCAGGCTGCTTGTCCAAGCAGGAGACAGCTGGACACCCGCCCTAGAGAACTTCAAGGCTTACTGACCTCTGTGTCGGTGCTGTCAGGGCTCCTCACACAGCTGTGATGCTGCAGGTGAGTGCAGAAATGTGAGGGACAGATGAAGGGACTTGCCAGAGGCTATGGAGGGAAGAAAGAGTTAGAATCAGGGTTTCCAGGCTCTGCTGCTTGAGTCGAGAACAGGTTTCTCCCATTTCTGCAGTAAGTTACAGAAAACCAGTGCCCAGCCGGTAGCCAGTTTGCAGCTCCAGGAGATCCAGCTGCAAGCGTTTACCGGCTGCAGAGATTCTGGCATGGCTGTAACCGATGAAGCCTCATTCTGGCAGGTTGGAATCACACGATGGCATCTCCATGAAGCACTTGAAATGACCTCTGCAGTTGTTTAGTATAAATAAATCACCATGTGCATTCAGGCTTGCCCCGCAGCGTCATAGCTGCCGAGAAGGGGCTCTGCACAGCAGCTGAAGTACTGTGAAGGGTGTGCTTTAGGTGCCTCTCTGTAAACATGCATGGGTGGTGCTTTTCTATATCACCCCATGCGTCTGAACTTTGCCACCCACAAAACCCAGATAACCATGCAAATCAAGTCCGAAGGCCTGGTTTATAGAGTGGCTTCAGTCTTTCAAGTTCCATTATTATTAATAGCATTAATAAATTATTAGCATTTATGGCAATTTAGGAAGTATAAGGTTCAAGTATTTAAAAAATTTCATGAGCCTATTTGTTAACGAACTTGATGGATGACTTGCTGGGCAGGATTACATTGCCGTGTCCTTAGAATTCGTGCTAAAGCACAGTGGGTTTAGCACCGTGTTACTCCGGTCCCCGCTTGTGATCTAGTAGCATCTGTAACAGTGCTGGTATGAAAAAAAAGGAAGAAAGTTTGTGCTAAACCCTCTGAGATAGAACATTATGAAATGTTAATTTCCCAGATCATTAGAAACTCAAAATAGCCATCTGGCCAAAACCAGAGATACATACGCCTGCATCTACAGCTTAACAGCAGTCGGCTGTGAGGGTGGCTGCTCCGTGGCATTTGGGACCACGAGCTGGCGAGCATCCTTTGCTGCTGATCTTAGGGAAGCCTCTTCGCACTTTGGTCTTTCTACGGTTGATCTGCAATTCAAAATTGAACTGGCTTTTACATGTCTGTCTAAAATGCAGTCAGCATTTCAACCAGGAATATAATACATTTCCTATGCCTCCAAATGGCCTAAAATGCTTTGAAACCACAAAAGCGTATCACCTCCACGTGCTGCTCGAGTAATTTTCACTGTTAGAAAAGTGCCATATTTCAGTCTCTGTTTGCCTGGCCTCGGCATCTGTCGGGAGGGGATCAGTGTGTCAACTCTCAGCATTTCAGGGGCATTAGAAAAGACCACAGGCTCCTGAATTTGCAAAATTTGACCTAAAGTATGATGGGAACAGGGAACAGGCTTTCACATGCTGCTTCCATGACTTAATACTGGTGGGAGCTGGGGGGGCTGAAAATGAGGTCTTTATGCTGCTGGCTTTGTGAGGTTTACCAGGTGCCACTCTCTCACCTATACATTACCTGTAGCAGAGCTGTAAGTCTGCTAATAAACACCACATTTTGTAAGTTCCTGGTTCTCAGACGGTGGTGTACGCTAGAAAATAGGACCTGAGGGACTCTGTCCTCATCAGCCATTCACTCTGGCTCGTGGTCTCAGCTTCCCTACTTGTACAGTAAGAATAATAAGATTTACGTCTCAAAGCTCATTGTGCATCATAGGTCTCTGCTCCAGTAGTATTAGGTCTAAGCTGGGCATGGTCTACAGTCGTAAACAAATGTAGAGATACGTACTCTAAATAATTTACACTTTCTAGGAGAGGCCTGAACGTAATATGACAGCAACGACTTCCTTCTTCTAATAGAATTTTTAGTTCATTATATTGACTGTACAGTGCATGCTCATATCCCGAAGGGGTGTCATTGGAAGAAGGAGTAGGGAGAAAGCATCTGTTTTTATTCTGGCTTCTGTTTTGACCAGCAAATATAATGGCACATGACCGTTGAGCCGACAGTAATCCAGTTACAAAAGTCTTCAGAGTTACTGCACCAACCAAATTAAACTTGATTACATCCAATTATGCTGAAAACCCAGACAACAGCTCTTAGCTTGGGGTGAAGTAACTTCTTGCTATCGCATGTGGGGAGGCCTTGCGGGGTGTCAGGAGGATAATTGCTCGTTTTCTCTACCACAGAGCACCATCTGCTCTTGAAGTAATGCCTAAGGATGTGAGAGTATACCAGGGTCGGGTAAAGAGGCAGGGGAGCCCGGCGAAGATTTCTCCCTGCTTGTTTTATTATCATTTGTTTTATGGTTGCTTGCCCTGGGCCCAGCTGCCGTCAAAGCCCCATTGTGCCAAGCAGTGTCCGTAGAGGGAGTCCTTTCCATACAGAGCTTCTGGTCTCCTCGGGAAAAAACAAGGATGAAGTGGCCTTTATGCTTAACTCAGAATACCATCCGTGTCTGGAGCATCGCCTGCTGCTCTTTCCACGAAGCAACACTACAATGGTTTTCTGTCTTGAGAAGGTGAGAAAAAAAATGGGAAAACTCCCAGTTTCCTTCTCTTCCATGGTGGAAACAGCATAAGCCGGGGGGGGAAAAAGGGGAAATAGCTGCCAAAAACGTATCCAGATGCAGGCAGGAGGGTCTGCATGAGGAACCCATCCATCCTACAGGAAGGACCAGGCATGAAGAAGCTCTACCTGGACCCAAAACCTGAGAAATGTATCAGTAGCATTCTGTCCCGGCTCAGCTCCAGGCAAAATTATTTCTAACTGTCCAGTTTCTGAAGGAAGCAGGACTGGGCTTCAGCTTGGACTGTGGTTCCTGAATAGGAACATCCATTTGATTACCTTCAAGCACGAGGACTGGAAGTGTCCTCCGGCTGCATCCACAGATACCACCCAGCTCCCTCCCTGTGCTGCCTGGCGGTCTGCATCCCTTCTCGATGGCATGTGCTGGGTCTTGCCGGGATCTCCAACAGAGAGGGGGCAAAGCAGGTTTAATCCATTGTTTTCCCATCGCCACCACTCACAACTGGACCATCAAGTCCAAAGGAACATGTGCACCTTGAACACCGCCGACCAGCGAGTCATGTCTTCCCTGCTCTCTTTTTTGAGTCTCTATTAAGGCATCAGAGCTCTGATGCCCCTGCCTTTGACAGAACGCTGTAGTGATGATGCTTCAAACTGTCTCATTATCTGATCAAAGCATCCTGTGTTACTATTCCCCCGACTCATGGAGAGCAGCCAGTGCTGCTGGAGCTGCTGTCTTTCACGCGAAGGAAAGGGGAGTCTTGTGGTTTGGCTTCGATTGCAGTTGTTCCAGGGGGCTTGCTCTGCTCTTACGGAGAGTGGAAAGCTTGAAAAGGCTCGGGTTCTTGAAAGAGGTGATTTTTTTTTTTTTTTATTTTTTTTTTTTTTTGTAGCCTTGAAAATTCTTGACAAAATAAAATAAGCTGCTTCTATCTAGCTCTGCTGCAGGAACTGTTGCGTGAAGATAAAGTCAAGTCATATTGTTGTGGAGCTGGATCTCACGAGACTGAGCATTCGCTTGGAATTGAAAAGCAGGCACGTACCACCAAGCAGCACAGCAGATTTTTAAAGCCTTTCCCCTGCGCCACCCCACCCACCCACCCCCCTCCCAGCCTGTTTCTGTTTATATTAGCCTCAGTATAGGGCATTTCCAAGGGATTAGTGGCTGGCTGGGGTAAGTAGCCCAAAGCATTTCATCCAGCTGGTCCCTAATCCGCAGGAAATGCCCTGTGTCTCCATCCATCCCTACTATTCCACCAGCGACCCGGAGCGAGGAGGGGAATGGCCCTGCCTGCAGCTTTCCCTTCTGCCAGTAGATGGCACAGCTCATTTAAATAACTGCAGCGGGCAGGCGAAGCGGTGGCTGTTGTGGTTTCTTTCTTCGAAGTTCTGATTTCTCATAGATTTCGGTTTCAAGCATGAACAAGGAAGCGCGCTCAAGGTTGTGATTAAAAACCCCGGAGGTTTCTGCAGGAGAAAGTGTAACTTTGTCGTGCGCATTCAACACGCCACACAAGGGCTTTGTCTTGGAAAACTGTTTCTCTTTCTGCCCTACCCTTTTGCAAGGAATATGATTTCTTACATGGCATCTCTTAATTTCTCCCTTGCCATGCCTGCTAATTCTGCTGTTCCCCCTTCAGTTGCTCCTGCTGGCAGAGACAGATTCTCAGTGGCTTCATATAACTCCCTCATCGCATTTTTCCAAGCCGGGGATGTGGTTTTCACAGTTTTCCGCCAAGGCTGCTGGCTGTTAGCTCAGACTCCGGAGATTTACGCAGTCAGCTGGGGCCAGCCTGAGTTCAGCCTTCGCCGCCGGTTGGAGGAACAGCTTGAAGTTGGTAAAACTGTTACGAACGCACAAGCGGTGCCAAATCAGAGCCACGTTCATGACATACATCATTTTTAACTCCTAGAGGCATTGGGGGTAGTATTTGCCTTCCTGGCCAAATGCTTTAAGTAGGGCCAGCATTGTAAGGCATTGTAACATTGCATGCATTGGATCATATGTAATCTGGCAGCCCGATGCCAGAATTAACTTGCTGTTCCCACTCTGTGTACAGCCACGGTGGAATTAGAGAGGCACGTTCACGTGGAGCATCTTTGTTTCGAGCGTTTTTCTGTGCAGAGCTTGTATTTCACACTTGAGATGGCAGCATATTTAAGTGTACAGAAAATGCAACCCGTTTCCCATCCAAAAGTCCCAGGAGTATTTCATGTTTTGGACACCGTTCAGAAATATCTTTTGATATAACCAAGTCAGTAAATGTAATCCAGAATAGCGGATGAGCGGAGTGAAAGGACAGGACAGCAAGGGAGCAGTGTAATAAACCAAAGGCTGTCACAGAACACGTAGAATAATTCATTCCAATTCACACAATGATAATTATGGAGCATTTCTTTAAGCATCCATTGCCCAAATGAAGTGTTTCAACTCTGCGTGGTGGAAGTTGTTAACATAAAAATGCAGACAGGGTTCTCTGCAACTGGTTTTCAAACTGATACCACTTTGCACTGGTGTCAGTACGAGCGAATTCCTAACCTGTGAGTCGTTAGCATACGCCATGGAGTGGCTTTGCACTTTGCATTAATACCTGCGTATTAATCACGATCATCTGCTCTCCATTGCGTCTTTATAAATCCCCAGTAGGTCACTGGCCTACCTGAGATTGCTCAGGGTTTTGGGAAGATCTCTCAAGGGTAGGTCACCGGGACTCGGTTTTCTCTGCGAATGTGCAAAGTGCCTCTAACCCAGGAGAGTTTGCGGGCGAGAGTCTTGCTGTCATGCAGTGTAAATTGATACAGCTCCAGTGCACTGAATAAGGCAATGCTGGCTGATGCCAGCGCAGAACTGGTCTCTCCGTCCTCCCCTGCTCTCGGCTCCATCGCGCACGCCGCGTTGGCAGAGATGGGCGAGCTGATCTGACCATAGCTGGCATCTGTGCCAAGATTGCCCAGTGCTTTAATAAGATTGAGCCCTTCCTTTGGGCAGTGAAAAAGCAGAAAAATCTTCTTTTTTAGCCTTTGCGTTTCACTGGCGGAAAAAGAAATATAAAGCTGTTAAGAAAACACGTTCCTAGCAAGTGACATACTTGTTCTTCAAGGGGTTATTGCCCTCCTTTATGTATTCACAAATTCGATAAACAACGTATTGCTTAACTGTGCTGTCCCCATCTTGAAAAGAGGTGTCGTGCCTCCCTCCCAGGGGCACTGTGAGTTGTAATTACTGCTCTGAAGTGAGGCAAGATCCCCGTGCAAGTGGCGTTATATATTGTTGTTGTTCGACATACAGTAGAGCAGCCAGCCAGCGTGGAGTTGTTATTGCACCAGCTACGGCACGAACACGGAAGGAGGGACCATCCCTGCCTGCGGAGGCTGGACAGGCAGGGAAGTTGAGGCAGGGATGACTGAATGTGCCCAAGCAGGTTTGGGGTAGAGCTGCCATATAGAGGCAGGTCTTAGAAATCCATCCCCAGCAAACAACCCCGAGCTGTAGTTTCCCAACAAGTGGGCAGCGTGAGCATGTCGTGGGCTAGGAGGACTCGGCTTTTATGGGTGCCATGCCCAGGTTTCTGCTTTTAAGGATGCAGTGAGAGGAGGGTTAAAGCATAATCCTGCTCACAGGGCTGTGAAGGGTAGTTTTTCATTGCTGCCTGAGCTGGGGAGAGGATCAGACTTTTAAATGTACAGTGTTTCTAGATCTGGAAAATGATAGTTAATCTCAGCCAAGGTATGATATACTGTAATACAAAACCCGGCTTGTCTGTATGAGACTCCAGTGGCAGTCAAATCCTTTTTCAGTGGGCACTGCTCCATTATTTAAAAATCAATATTAAAATATGAAGCTTTTATTGATTCCCCTCAAATATTTTTTTTTATTATTTTTTCTGTCTTTCCTCCAGGAGGGTTTTTGCTGTCGCTGGTTCGCCTGTTTCTTGCTCAAGCTCTTTGTTTTCCTATGGCACCTTCACCTCCCGCCTGAGCCCCTGAGCAGCCTGTCCTTTCGGGGGGTGACAAGGCCCTTTTCCATCAAGACAGGGGAAGGGTCCTGGGGGGGCTGGGGTGATCAAAATCGTGCAGTGGCGGGG
>JAVJGI010000014.1:4299362-4319493 GCA_035590275.1 Ibycter americanus | reverse complement strand
CAGGGAACGCACCACCTTGGATCCCACCCCCCAACCCCCCCGTAACGGGGGCTTTCCCCCTCCCCACGCACGGTTCCTATTAATCATTTAACGTTCCAACCCTTTGAAGATCGCACCAGCAGCGCTCCGATGGCCTTTTGTGCCATTAGCGGCTGAGATCAAACACTTCAAAGAAGTTGTAAAAAGAGGGTCCGCATGCCAGCTCTGCCACATTCCCCGCGCATTGAAAGAAATAACTGTTCTTTGCGCCCTCCGCCTGACGGTCTTGCCAGTGGCCACGAGCGATAACGCTCAGAAACGCGGCTACGCCGAGCTGCCATCCTATGACTCGGCACATCGCTCCCCGGGTTGAAGCCGGGGTCCCGCTCCCCAGCTCCAGTGACCAGCCTCTGCCAGGCTTTGGCCTCTGCCAGGCTTTGGCTGGCAGGGATGCAGGCTCTGGGAGAGAGCTGGATGCTCTCCCTCCCTGGGGGGCCACCAGCCAGATCGTCCTTTGGTCCTGTTGCTTTGCCTGCGTGTGTTTTGGGAATGACAGGCGGAACAAGTGCAGCTGGTGTCTGCCCGGTGCCTGTTATTGATTGATGGAAGCATCGCTGCCTACCCTTGAGAGGGAGGTGGGTGTCTGTAGTCCCGTATCGCAGGCGATAGGGCAGGGCTGGAGGGGTGTCTGGTTTGTGATCCAGTGTTACTAGCTTTGTCCAAAACAAGTGCAACCCCATACACATCAGTGGTGCCTCGTCCCTTTACGTTAGACTGCGTGCCCGTCGCTCTCGGCAATCCTTTCCTTGCGTGCCTGATCACCTTTGAGGGAGCGTCAGGTTGGTGTGGGGCTGCGGGATGGAGCTGCGAGGGAATCCGGTTCTTTTGCTCCCTGTCCCCTGCAAATGTACTGAGACAAAGGTAAAACTGGGTGTTTACATGGGAAATATCAAGCCCCTAATGTATGTAGGCAGGCTTTGTGGGAGATGGACAGAATGACTTTGTGCATGCTGAACTGTGGAGGATGCTTTTAGCTTAATGGAGCAAAGCACCTTCCTCCTGCAGAAATCAACTAATTGCTGATCCTGAGTCACCAGTGGTCTTAACTCATCAAACATCGTTAGCTCCCCAGCATCTGCCCTGTGAAAGGGCGCTCACATCGCCTTCTGAATATCCAGCTTGTGCTCTGGCATTCCGGCAAGAGTTGAATAAATCTGCTAAATGCTCTACATGAGGGTGTGACACGCCAGTGGTTAGCACTAATTATCAATGTGCATAAGAGTGCTTTTCATCCAGACACATCCCCAAGTGCTTTGCAAGCCACCTATGCTTTCAAAACATCCTCATTCCCCCCAGAGGAAACGCAGCCGTGCTGAGATGTGCCGGGCCGTCCCACGCAGCCTCCGCGGGGCAGGAAGCGATGCTTGGCAGATGGCACTCGAGGGGATCTCCACACCAGAGCGATCCCGGCGCTTGTGGTCAGTGGGACTTCCCTTCCAGTCACACCAGTTGCACTGGCTTCCTGCATCAGTGCCTGAATTTGGAAATGTTGGACTGGGTTTCGCTCGGTGGTGCCCCATCTCCTTGCTTTTTAATGCAATATTGTTAATGTAATAGTATTTCTATAGCTGCGGCATGCAGTCGGGGTGTTGGTGTGTGATCGAGTTCTCCTCCACAGCGGTTCAAAGCAGCTAGCTGTGGTAGAGCCTGAGGGTGATGGCTTTGCTCCCGTAAAACCTCCCTTCATCTACAACAAGCCTACAAGGCTGGACTTTGCTTATCATGCACAAAAGGCGAGTTTTCAGCCACCGCAGTGTTACACCGGCTTTTGTATGAACTCAAAAGGGAAGGCGCTGAGCTGCTGGCTTTGCCACCTTCCTTATGCCTTCGGTTTATATTCTGCTTTGAGACCTCAAAGGAGGAATCTCAGGCTGCAGGATGCTGCTAATCGGGTTTGAAGTTCCTGCTCTGGCTGTATGGACACATGGTAGATGATAGATTATTTTTTTCTTTGACGAGTGCATTTCAAATGTACGTGTCTGCCCATGGGTGTGTTGCTGATGCTGTCCTTGAAGTGCTGTGCTTTTATAAGCCTGGTTTTGTTTTGGTTTTACTTTTCAAGGAGATCTTTGGCAAGAGAGGAAAGCGCTAGATTTTCTCTCTAGCTTCCATCCAGACTGGTTGGGGAAGGGGACTCTTCTCCACACCTGATCCACGCCGCGTTAATCTGCATTTACAGCAGTACCTGCTCAGTTTCACTTCAGAGGATCACGTTGATGTGAGATTGTGGGATATTTTATGTAGGACCTCTTTGTACAGTGCTCTGGGAAATACTGGGGGTGGGAGTTTCTCTTCCGTTGGGGGACATTCAGATGCCTCAATGAGTGCTTCAAGGTTGAGATAAATTATACCTCTCTTCTGCCTCATAGTTGGGGACAGGGCTTCACATAGACCGTAGGCGGTTTGGCCATGATCTCGCATGAGCCCTATAGATGCAACTGTAGTGTTGATAACAAAAGGTAACCAAATAATTGAAGGTCAATAGTAATGGAGATACCAAAATACCACCTTCCACCTCCATTCTGCTTGGGACACCAAGCTCCGTCATCCGCGCTTGCTTGATTATATTTTGTTTTCAAACACTTTGTACTTTCAGAGAATTATAGAACAGTTTGGGTTGGAAGGGACCATTAAAGGTCATCTAGTCCAACCCCCTGCCATGGGCAGGGACATTGTCAACCAGATCAGGTTGCTCAGAGCCCCGTCCAACCTGACCTTGAATGTTTCCAGGGATGGGGCATCTACCACCTCTCTGGGCAACCTGTGCCGGCATTTCGTGATCTTCATGTAAAAACATTTCTTCTTTAAATCTAATCTAAACCTCCCCTCTTTTAGTTTAAAACCATTCCCCCTTGTCCTGTTGCTACTGGCCCTAATTAAAAAGTCCCCACCTTCTCCCCTTCTGACTTTCATGCATGGAAGGGTCTCCTTGTACGCAGCCACAAAGCACAGAGCTGTCCTTTAATTCTCCTCCTGGCTCCTCCTTAAAACACCCATGAAGAAAAAAAAAACCCAAAAACAACAAAAAAAATCCCCAATCCCTAAACAAAACCCTTGGCTTTAGTTGTGTGACCGATGAGCCGAGACCAGCGCATGTTGTGCCGGTCTGCACTGACTCACTGTCTCCTGGTGCTCTCCCGCTTGGACGTGCCTGTCTGTTGTCTCTCGAGTCAGACGTGGGTTGAGAGCAGTGTTTTGTGTCTATCCGCTGCCCGGCGTGACGGGCTTCAGGGATGGGGTCTCTGGCGGGAAAGCAATGTAAAAAATAACTGCTGTCATTGTAGAGCAGCTCTGAGCTTCCTATCGTTAAATCAGTGTGCTTTGCCTGTTCATTTATGTGCCGTGAAGTCGGAGTTTTTTCTCTCTGGCTGAGATGTATGTCTACAATTCTGACTGAAAGAAAAGCATCTCGTCTCGTACTGGTTTTACAATCCTTTAGTGCTTCCCCCCCCGCCCCCCCTGGTTTAACTAGTGGGGAGAGTTGAGTTTGGCTTTGTGCATCAGTGGTTGTTTTACATCAAGCAGAAGCAGTTTCATCAAGGTCATCGGAAGACCTGCTCCCCTCATCAGAGGGGAGCAGAAGAGGTTAAGGGTGGGGGTGTGTGTGTGTAACGGGCTGATTTACTGATCGCAGCCCTATTCCTAGGGGTAGCTCCCTGGTGAAGGGCTTCTTTTGGCCCCTCATGTAGGTCCTTCATATCCCACCTGAAGATGCATAGCAAGGATGTCCTTGTTAAATGTAGGATGTGGACTGAAGTAGGACCACCAGAGCAGAGATCTTAGGCTGCTCAAATGGTGGAGGTAGCACGTTTGGCACGGTGCTCATTGGGATGAAATTTTACAGCAGGGAGAAGAAAGGACATCCTTTTAATTCTGCAGCAAAATAAAAAGAATGGTATTAAGCAAAGTTATCTCCTTCCCCCCCCCGCCCCCTTCTCTCTAAGGGGTTTTAATGGATTGCTGTCACGTTCAGCTGTGCCATGCCTGATTCAGGATGCTCCCCTGTACCAAAAATAGGAAATGGTTGCAGAGACTCCAGAGAAAAGCACCAAGGAATGAGCAGAAACCTAGAAAACATGGAAAGGCTGAAGGGAATGAGATTGCTTAGTCTAGGGATGAGGGGGCTGAAAGGAGACATAACAGTCCTCGAGTATGTCCGAGGTAGCTGCAAAGGGGTAGGGAGTAAACTGTTCTCTGTGGCCAGTGGTGGGAGGCCAAGAAGTGGTAAGCTTGAGCTGCAGCAGGGGAAGCAAGTGTTAGGAAAAAACTTCCTAACCTCTGATTGCCAGGCCAGAGAAGTGGAGTAGTGGAACAGATGGTTTGGGATGGGCTCGGAGTCTCCATCGGTGGAAGTTTCAAAGAGCAGGCTGGCCAAGCTGCGCTTCAGGAGAGCTGATCCTGGTTTGAGGCAGTGGAATAAATGTGATGAATTCTCCAGAAGTCCCTTCCAGTGCTGGTTTAGGTGAATTTGTGAATTTTGAGCCTGAACTCAGGGAGGGCTAGCAAAGAGGCTTTGGGGCACAAATCACGTCACCTGCTGATGGGACTCAGGGAAGTTCTCTGACCCAGTGCGAACAAGTTCTTTGTAGAAAGTTTTGACAGCGCTGAACTCCATGACTTAGCATCTTATTCCAGCTGTCAAGCTGCCTTGCTGCACCCTGCTCCTCCCATGTAATCTCCAGGCTTAACTCAGAAAGGCTATCAAACATTTTAGCTGTTGTCATCTGCCGGGTGATTCAGAGGAGGGATGAGCACTTGCTCCACCGAAGAAGGTTTTGCAGGTCAGGGGGTGCATTTCACTTGCAAGGGCAGTGCCTGCCAGCCCTCCTGCAACACCACCTCTCTTGTGCAATGCTGCAAAAAGGTCACGCTCCATAACTTGTTTCTCTGCTGCATCATTGCTGATGAGTCAAAACACACGACCTCTTCCCTGCAACCTGCTCTCAGGGTCGTTTTGTTTGAATGCGGGGCTGTGTTCCTTTGCCCACTGTAACATTTTCTGGCAACAGGCAGATGGTGGTATATTGGCATCATGATGCTCTTGATCTAATAACTTGCAGCTATTTGAGGGGTGGTTATGGGGATGATGGAGTCAAAACTCTTCTTGGCTGTAGCAGGTGACAAAACAAGGGACAACAACAACAGTAAGAGGTAAGATCTTCCAGTGAGAGGATCATGGTGTAGAGGAACAGGTTCCCATGGAGGCTGCAAGGTCTCGGTCTTTGCAGTTTTTCAAGACTTGGCTTGCGAATGTCCCAGCTGACCTGATCTAGGCACACCTCAAATGCAAGGTTGGACTAGAGACCTCCCGAGCTGCCTCCAACCCAACATTTCTGGTACCTCTGTGGCACAGCACAGTGCAGAGCCACCAATCTAGGAAGCGATATAGCTGCTTTAGCCCAGCTCCCTGTGCAGGTGAATGGTCCTCGGTTTGTTCTCTGCCAACACAAGCGATCTGGGAGAAGTGCTGTGCTAGGGAAGCAAAGAGCTGCTGAAACTCAAACTGGTTTATTCAGGGCTAACCAGCGTGTCTTCCTCAGGCATTGCATCGATCAAGGTGGACGCGCCGGTAGAGGTGAGGAGTCCGTGTGTGGTGTGGGGATTGAAGCCGGTGTATTTTCCTGGTGCTTTGGCTTTGCTAAGACAGCTTGAGTGAATCTTCATCTGTCTGTCATGACTTCAGAGCTGGCCGGTGGTCCTGGCAAAGTCCACAGTGGATGTAGAAGATTGGTGGTGGCAGAGCACAGGTTGAACTGAAGACAGACAAACAATACTTAAGGAAAGTGTAAGAGGAAGCCGGCTTCATTTCTCTTTGGAAGAGAGCAGAAATGATACTGAAACCCTTTGGTGTTGCATTTTTTCTCTCATTTTCTTTTAGTGAGTGTCAGATGCAAGAGGTGATGTAACAGTGTTTACCAGAAGCACATAATTTATAGTAGTGACTCAAAGGCAGAGCAAATATTATTTATTTGGATTACAGTAGCAGCTGAGGCAACTGGGATTGGGGCTCGATGTGCTGGGTGTTTGGCAGAACCACATCTGCCCTAAAGGTTCTGGTCAGATGGGGATACTGAGGCATGGAGCGTATCAGTGGTTTGGCTGCCCTTGCGTTCAGGGTCATTCCCACAGCTGGGAACTCAGCCTGGCTTTATCGCTTCTACCTGAGCCGGGGGTTTCTGAGCCTCTCGCGGGCTGTGGGGGATGCGTGAAGCCACAGAAAGGGATTGCAAGTGGTCCACAGAAGCACTTCTGGCAGGGATTTAGATGGCAAGGATGCCAAGGTCACCTGGGGGCTCTCTGAGATGAGTTGATCCAAAGGATTTGGAAATTACTGCTTTTAGTATCAACTGCCCTTCCTCTCAGTACTGCTTTCAAGTCTTTAGTCTCACTTCCCTATCATAATGCTTATGTGGATTTTACAGCCCCGAACAGTGGTGCTGAAGTGTATGTATCCCTGTCTCAGGAGGTGGGAGAAATGAGGAAGAGAGACTTTAATTTACTTCAGGGTGCGCAGAGAGCAGCGATAGGACTGAAAGAGGTTTCTGAACTGCTGTCGCTGCTGTTCTGCACAGCCTGTCCTTCACCTCTCAGCCCTTCTCCGCGGGATAGACCTGTCCTGCTAAAGATTTGGGCAAAAGCAGGTTAAGCCCAGCATCAACAATATACAAACGTTTATTATCCCACACTGTCCTTTGACTGGGTAATTTTATGGAATTTTAATTGCGGCACACCTAGGCATATCGTTTGGTCGAAGGGCGTCGTGTAAATACAAGCTGTTGTGATTTCCTCATCCAGAGCTGCGAGCGGGAAGCCTGGCCCTGCCACTGAGGCTGTTGAGAGCCTGGCCCATGCCACCAGCTGGGGCACCTGGCTCTGGAGAAGCTCCCAAAGCTGCTAAGCATCCAGAAACTCTCCTGGAACACCCTGGATCTCTGCTATGGGTCACTGAGCAGCACCTACAGTAGCGTTCCTCATGCAGATGAGTAAGCTAGGGGCAGACCTGCCCTCCGAAGTTTCATTTGGTGTCTCTACAGTCTAGCGCTGGCTGCGGTAATTCTGTTTAAATAATAAAAATAGGCTGAGAACGGAAAAAAAACTCGTTATTGTTTGTACATCAGATGATCTCTGTGCCTTATTTCTGGCCCTTCCCCAGCACGCAGCACTGCGGGCTCAAAAGGAACAGAGCAGGGAAAGGCTGGGTTGGGGTTTTGTTTGCCTTTTCCAGTCTCTCATCCCAGCTGAGGAGTCATCGGTGTTAGAAATCACTGGTTTCCAGTCTTGCACACCACTATGTTAATATCCCACCGTGGCCAGATGCTTTTAGGCAAAAGCTTTCAGAGCTGCTGGCCTGGAAATGCTGGTGCGAAGTGGTCCAGGTCTCGCTCTTGCAGAGGGGCGAGTGGGTTTGCTCCCTCTTAGGCTTTTTCAGTCTAAACCCGGAGAAACTGAATCAGCACCTGAACACCTTGTCAGGGAGTGAAACCAGCTTTTTGGTTATCACGGGTTAAACCAGCAGCAAATTGGCAGCGAACAGCAGGAGGCTGTATAGATGCAGTCAGTGCAGAGCATCCCTTTTCTTTCTTATTCAGGATTAGCAACACAAAAAGCAAATATTGAGCATGTGGAATCACAGAGAACAAACCTGAGACCTTAAGAAGAGATCCAGACCATGTGCACGCCTCCAGGCAGATACACTTGCACCTAAGGCACGCCTGCAACGGCCTCCTTTTACCATGTACAAAGAGGAATTCCTCAAGGTCAGCGTGCAGACCTGCGCAGCGCAGTCATACCTGTGTCATCAATCATACCTAGCCATACAGCAATTTAAATACGTGCTGTATTTAAAAAAAAATAATAAAAAATCAGCTTAGGTCAAAACAACAACAAAAAGCTCATAGTCATCTTTAGCCTGCAAGCTGTGCCTTTAAAGAACGGGAGGAAAATATGAGTGCTGGGAGCATATGTTTCTTGCTGTGTAAGATAGCCAGCGATGCCTGTTTCTCCAATGAATCTGGAATAATTTGGTGCCAGCAACCCTGGGGAAGGGAGGGGGGGAAGGATTTCATCTCTGGATTTGTCTTTTCATATTCGGGATTTTTTTCCTTTTTTTTTTTTTCTGAGGTCTTGCGCAGTTTTCCTGGAGAAGGTCAGGATCTGGGAAATCTTGCATCAGTCTGGTTGTCTGCATTACACTAATACCTAGAAATGAACTTCTCCATCCAAATGTGAATATTCTCACCCCAAAATGATGCCTCTTCAGGACAGGAGGTTCACTCTTGGGCCAGAAATGGGACATTTTTATTTATAGTTTAAATCTGGCTTTGAGGCAGGACCGGTTGAGAACAGCTCTTAGACATTTCTGTATTAAGTATTCAGATTGCTTCTTCCTTTCCGTTGCTCGGAAAGCTTTTCCATCTCTGCCTACTCTGGACTCTTCTTCACATGGCCTCTGAATTTTTAAATCCTGTGTGTTTTGTCTCTCTTTTTCGTGTAATCTACTGACAGAAATACCTTCTGGTTGTTTTTTGGTTGTTTTTATTGTTAATTATTTATTATTTCTTTTGCTTCCCAATGCCTTTTGGACAAGTCTAAAATATTTCCATCATGTCTCCTGGATCTAAGATGCTGTCCTAATAGCATCTTAGTACTTGTTATGCATCTTGTTCCATTTAAACCTGGTATTTTCCAAAGGCGTTTGCTTTGGAAGGCATTTAGACATCTCTTTGGTAGAGTTCCAGCTCCTGCATCCATATGGTAAGATGGAAATAACATTCTGAGTCGAAGATTTGTGGTCTTCTGAATTTTGTAGATTTTCAGTGATTAAGTTTTGCTGATGAACACATCTGCTGCCTTGCCCGTTCGGGTTCCTCGCTGACCTTCTGAACATCCCCCTGGGCTTTCATGTGGCTGCCAAAGGATGCAAGTTGACTTGCTAAACAATCTCCTTGGCCACTTAACATAATACCCCAACAGGGATCATGTCTTGTTTCCAAAACTGATTAGTAAACCTTCCTGTCCCTCCTCTTTTCTGGTGACATTGAGGTGTCTTCTAAACTTTCAGCTTCAAAGAGCTGTGTCACACGTACGTTGTAGGTTTGGTGCTGTGTGCTGCTGTTGAACTGGGCAATACTTATGTTTGTCTGCATTTTTTTATCTCACAGTAATGTCAGTACTCGTGCTAAATGGGGTTATTGGTCATTGCCACCCATCTCTTCTGCAGATCTTCAGCCACATACTTACTTAAGCATCTTTTTTGGGGGGTGGTTGTTTATTTGTGGGGGGTACCTGTGTTTTTTGACTGCCCCCGGATGCTCTTGGCTGGAAAAGGGAAGATTGGCTATGTAATTCAGTTCAGGGTTTCGGTACTCCTCAGCTGCCTCTTGCAAAGTCCCACTCACCACCCGTACAGAGGCCACCCGGCACCCCAGATCTCCTTCCTTCTCATGGTGCTTCCATGCGGGTGCTGCGCTTGAGAGCCATCCAGCACAGGAAGGGGCAAACACAATAAACGCCCCTTCTGGCATAAAATAGCTGCTCCGCTTGCACACCACCAACGCTGCACACAGCTCCTTTGATTCCGGGTCTCTGCGTTGTTCCTAAATAACTCCCTCCAGATAGGAAGCTCCCAGGAAAACCTCGTTTACTTTGACCCAAGGAGAATAGATGACTTGAGGCTTGTGTTCTCCGTCACTCTTGCCTCCCCTGCCTGCTTCGCCCACTGCCCACCGCATGTAGCGTCAGACGGGAGCTTCCAGCGGGGCGGTGGGGAACAGAGGGGCTCATTGTCCGGGGGGTCAGGGCGCGGGGCCGGGGTGGCAGCGGAGCGGGGAGCGGGGCTGGTGGCCGAGCCCCGCTGCTGCCTCCTGCCTGCCCTCGTGTTCTCCATAGCGGCAGCCATGCAGACAGCGAGCGGTCTGTGACTGTGGCAGGGTTAGAGCCTTTGAGGGAGGGGAATAAATAAAATAAATGGAGAAAGACACCAAAAAAAAAAAAAAAAAAAAGACAAACAGAAGAGGTGGGATGTAGGGAACGACCAGGAGTGTATGGGGTCCTTCTGGCTGTGCTGAGCAGAAGGAGATGCTGAGAAATGATGCAGGCTGGCCCCTGCTTGAGCCTTGAAATTGCGGGTTGAGGTTTGGAGCTTGCCCTGGCTGTGCAGGTCCCTCTCTGAGCCCTCTGTGTGCGCAGACAGAGGCAGGACAGGGAGCGGGGAGTTTTCCTGCCAGCAATTGGGACTTTATCCTGCAGCAATGTGTGTGTGGGTGGACCCCTGACACCAGAGTCTTTGGAGAAGGGTGAGGAGAGTGATTAGGAGCCTGGGAAAGCTTTACACGACAAGCCTCTGAAACAGCAAAGGACAGCCACCTTCCAAAGAAACTAAATGAGAAAGTGCCCTGACAAAATCCCGCAGGGCTGCCATCCGTGCAGGGGGGGCAATGTTTTAGCTTGGCTGGTGGGACTTCTTATCCAGGGTCCTTCTCCCAACAGGTGGCCCAAAGGCACGTCACTAAAGAGAGGGGGGGTCCCGCCCCATCACCAGAAGCCCCTCTTGGAGAGGTGACATTTGTAGTCGGGAGAGGTGATCGGATGTTTCTGGTCCCTCAGCACCAGACGTAGAAGGGGAGCCGGTCACCGATGTTAAAGCTTGTAAGCTCTTTTTGTTTCTGCGTCCTTCGAGTTCTGCCTCTGCTGCAGATGTGCGATGGGTGGGAAACATGCCTCCTTCTACCGAGTCTGAATTTGCACCTTTTAAAAGAGATGAGATGTGAGTAACGCAAATATCTGCAACGGTAGATGTTGATACTGTGAAGAAAACATTGGAAAGGAACAAAATTGACGTTTGGAGGTTTAAACCGGTCAAACAGTTGAGAACAGGCCTTTCCTAGGGATGGGGCTCCCTCCACCTGCCTTTTCAGAGAGTTTGCACCTGCAGCGGGGTGTGTTTCGGTCCGAGACTGGCTGGATCCAGCGCCATACCCCCGGACTTGTTCCCAGAGCCATGTTTTGAGCTCCTGCCTTGCACTCCATTCAGAGTCAACCCGAGGGAGGTCCTGAAAGGATCAGACCGTTGTCTCAAACACTTGCAAAACATGTTGGCTGAGGCTTCGGCTGGGAATCAATCAATACGCTCTTTTTAGCATCAAATCAGTACAGCCAGCTGGCGTGCAGACGGGCTGATGTATCATGTGCTGTCACAGGGAGGTGTACCGAGGAGCAAGGTTTGAAGACAGAGTCATGTGTAGAGAAGAAGATTGTCTGAATTCTTTTTTAATACTGAAGGCACTTCACGTGCAGCGGAAAGCAGGGCATCTTACAAGTTGGTGTTGTGGAAGGTGCTTCACAAACTACTCTATGCTCAGTAGTGTCTGTTGGGTGTTCACAGTGGGGCTAAAGATGGGCGTTTGCCTTGGGGCAGGTGGAAACTGGACCTCATGCATTGGTCTGGGTTGGAACTGAAAAGGAACATAAAGCAAATCCTGTGCAATGCGTAGGATGCTGATGAGGCTTTTTGTATGAGTTTTTAGTTGACTGGGGTGTTTGATGAAAATATTCTCTTTGTGATGTTTCTCTGTCTATCCTGCTTCTTGGAAGAGTCTGCCATGACCCACTCAATGCTGTTAAATGCTGTCATTAAGGCTAGGTGGGGTGAAGCATGGACCTGCTGTTCTGACACGCTTGTAATTTCACATAGGATTGAGTTGATGAGTACCACTTGGGGATGAGAAGCTTCAAGATTTGCATTTGTAATTAAGAGCTTTTAAAGCCTATTCTTTGCATTTCTTTGTACCTGAAGCCTCCCACTAACCAACTGTAGCTCGGATTGTGGAGGAAGGTGAGAAGCCAGAATGACGTGTTTGGGGTTTACATGTTCACCCCTGTTGTGTGCATTACTGCTGAATCAGCTGTAATTTAGGCAAGGTTTAAGCTTCTTTTTTTCGGTGTGGAAGGGTCTGGTCAAAACCTTGGGTTTGTTTCCTTCAAAGCATGGGAGACTTTTGACTAATTATATATATTTACCAAAAAAAAAATAGTATCAGTTTGCTAGAAAACCAGACAGCAAAGCATGATCAGAAACACAGCCGCGGTGCTCTCCAAGTTGTATCTCAGACATCCATTCCCCGTCAGTGTATATTCTGGGATATTATCACATCTGCTTCTCCCATTTTCCCACCTTTATCCTTTTATACCCAAAGCCCAGTGGTGTGGGCTGGGCTTGGGTTCATTTTCTTTCCCCCCAAGCTTTGGTCCTTGCACTTTCAACTCTCTCGCTAATATTCATGCGCCTACCCTGAATATTAATGCCAAGGGTCTTGGCATTATAGCACCGAGGTGGGTTGCAAACACAAATTATTTTAGCCGTGCATATCCCAACAGAGCAAAGTATTGGAGCCAGAGGTTGGACACTCAGTCAGTTTCCAACCTTTCCACCCTCGTGCTGCCAGGCTGCTTGCTGGGCTCTTGGGTCTCCGCTGTCCCCGCTTGATAAATAGGAAGCGAAACCAGGAAGGGAACCAGACACTAACATCCTTAGCCTCATCTTCATCTTACCCATCTCTAAGCTGCATCCCGGCATGCTCTGCCCCTGCAGTCTTGTGTCGAGAAAGTTCCAAGTTTTCTGAGCTGAGCTCACCTCGCGTGTGCCTTGCCTTGAAATCCATCGGATGGGGTTAGGAGTGAATTCAGCCTGTTTAAAAACTCAGTCCAGCTGCCAGACAGGAAAATCTGATGAGCAGAAAGTCAATCAGGCAGTGGGAAAGGAGGGGGAAAAGGCGAATGGTTGTGGCCGGTGCTGCGTTCGTTGTGGGGTTGGCAGTGGGTTTGTGCCACATTGCAAAAATCGGTGGATTTACTCTGTTTTGGGAGTAAACACATGGCAGTGCACATGTGCTGGTAGGTGAACTCAGTTAGGTGATAAGAGTAAATGTTGCTCTGCTTTTGAGAGGCTGGGACTAAAACATGGTATAATAGCCATGTGTATAATTTTGTACGGTGAGCTGGTAATTTACTGTGCTCTTTTGGCTATCAGCACAACAGCTAGAGGCTGTTAAGATAATTTAGTGGAGGTTTGTGGTTATAAATAAGTTTCCGTCATGACTAAGGATTCTAATAGATACTAAATTCATCCAAGGGGGTTTCAGTATTTTATTTCTTTTTTATTGCATACTCCCCAGTGTTTCTGTTTTGACTTATTAATCTTAAGGAATAAGCTGAGGGATGGCTATTGAAGGGGTTTTAATGTGTAAAATAGGAGTTGTGAAAGAAGAAAAACAACACTGCACGATGCAATTAATTTCGTGTAATCAAGTTGCTCAGCAGTGGGATTCTGGGGTGTCCTGCTCTTGGCTGCTGATACTACAGGCATGTTGGGTGATATGCAAAGCTATTGTAGTGCAATTCTTTGTCATATACATGTTTTTCATTTGGAATATTTTGCATGAAAGGGAAAATAGTCTTCTCCATCCATCCTGGCCTCATGCAAGATAAGTTGTGCAGAATTAAGAACCAGTTTTTGAAATTTAAACACAACTGCATCCAAATGTCAAGGTACCCACGTATCAGCTCAGGACCTCAAAACCCCCCAGGACCTTTGCCGTGGATTTCCAGCCATGTCCTGCACCCATACAAAGACCTCCCTTCCGCCACTGAGAAGCAGGCAGTGTGAGAAGCGATGTGATCTGCTGTGGGAATGCCTCGACTCTCCTACTCTGCCGTCTTAATCCGAGTAATAACAACAAAAAGTTTGAAGGCTTAGTTTGGAATTGGATAGCTCTCCAAAAATAGGCTCTCCCTGAAGATATCTCATACTTCCTGCTGGGCTGGAAAAGCTGTGCTGACAGCCTTTGCTCTTGGATATTTAGGCATCTCCTGGATCCTAGAGCATGAAGGAATGTAAAACAGTAGAGGAAATCAGTTGAACTTGTTAAATTTCAGAAGAGCATTTGGTCTGAGCTTCAGAAAATATCGTATCCCCACACTCCTTCTGTCTGGAAAGGCACCTGAGCCAAACCCCAATATTTACAAATATTTTTGACATCTTCCAGGTTTCAGAGCTCAAACGTTTTTGAGATCTTCCAGGCTAGACCCTCTTTCTCTAACTAATAGACCTTGGCTTGAATGCGTCTGAGCTCCTGGAGAGTGTGGACCTCAAACAGGACTCCTTGCATCCAGAGTTGTGTTGGCTCCAGCTCCGTCTTCATGTGTTCAGAAGCGGGGGAAGGCGTTGCATTAAAAAAAAAAAAAAAAATCCCCAACAAACTTCTGTTATTTTGTTATGTTGGAAGGTCTCTGACACTTGCAAGGAATAGCTGATACCATCTGGTGTATCTTCAGAGTTTGTCATCGGGAGCTTTATCTCCACTTGCCTTCAGGACGATGGGCTGAGCCTGGAGGCAGCAGGCTTGGAAGTTCCTTCCCCGCAGCTTTCTGCAGGCTACATGTTTTTGGTACCCTCGTCTTTCCGTTTTCTTTTAGTCTTCCTTTCTCCTTTTCATCTAATTCCTAACATTTAGGGGGTTGTCAGCAGGAGCCTGCTTTTCCCAGTGTGTGACTTGTATTTTGCTTGCCGAGGACCTGGTTTTGTGGCACTGAGTAGAGCCACCTCTGCAAGTCCATCTTAAGATGAGTAGGAATGAGCACAGAAAGGCTAACATGGCCATCGCCATGCTGCAGGCCATCCCAGAAAATCCCCCCTCCAAACCTCTACCTCGACACGCAGCCATGCCATGAGGAGCAACCCCCTGTTCCAAGCAGGACTCCACAAAACCAAGGCCAAGATACAAAAAAGCAGTATTCTTAACCTGACTTGACGTGTGGCAAGCCTGGGCTTGGGAAGCTGGAAAAATCTACATTTCCAAACTGGTTGATTAGGGATTTTAGTGTGAAACTCTTTCCTCTGTCCTCCCACTTTAAGGTTTCCACAGGGATTACTGGGATGATGCGGGCGGCTGGTATTTCACCCTGCTGTCTCCCCAGCCACACCAGCACCGGCTCTAAAACCCGTGTCGGGAACAGAAGTTCAGAAACACAGTCTCAACCTTTCCCGGCTTGTTTTTCCCATCTGTTTTTAACAGCGTGTTCTTGCCACTTGGACCTTTCTGGGCTCGATCTTGTGATCCCTGATGTAGTATGACATTTCCAGTTTATTAGGAATGCTTTTGTTTATTTGCTGGGTGGATTTTTTTCCTTTTTTCTTTCTTTCTTTCTTTCTTTCTGGTTTTTTTTTTTTTTTTCCCCTTTTCCCTAGGTTGTGTGGAGGCTTTCTGCCTCGGCTGCCAATACAAACGTCCCCTCCGTGCCGGGAGGTGCCACCCACACCCGTCCTCGCTGAAATCAGGACAGTTATCTCAGCAGTTGCAAGTCCTTTGAGTGGTTTGGGTGCTTTTATTAAACAAAAAGGAAGGCTGATTGTTTTTCTGTCCTTTTCTACCTTTTCATAATAAAAAGCCAGGTCCTAGAGCACTGAAGTGAATGAGATTTTAAGAATCAGTCGTATTTTTTAACTTGGTTAAGGGAGACCAGCGAGAAGGGACTCAGGACTTGAGTTTGCTGGTGGCATTTTTAGTTTACCCAGCCTGTCTCTGATTTTCTTAGCAGATTGAGTTTATTGCCTGTTGCATGCAAGTGTGAGCTCGCTCCTAAGCTGAAGATGGCTGGACAAGCCTTCACCTTGCTCCATCTTTCCATTTTGCATAGAAATCACCAAGCTTCCCTCCAGTGCTGGACAAAATACCATCAACAAATGAGTGTCGATGCCAGGGCAATATCGGGATTGTGGTTCAGCTCTGCCCATAGTGTGCTGCTCTCCATAACGTACGTGTCCTTCTCTAAAGCTTCCTTTGTTCACCTTGAAATAAACCAAGTGATACCAGTTTTCAGTTCCTGGTTGACATAAAACCCACTGTAAGACTTCAAAGATGCTTCGTTGCTTTTTTAAAACACTTTCAGCTGTACCGTGCCTGCCCGTGAAGCATGCAGTAGTGTGAGAAACTGTGATCTGAGTGGTGTTTCGTGGGGGTTTGCATCTAAGAAGCAATTTTCAAATGGGGAGGAGAATCCTGTGAGTATCCAGCTGTGGGAGGATAGGCTTATGGTGGTATGGGGTCTCATGCACCTCGCTGGAACTGCCACACCTTGCACCATGAGGAGCAGCTGCTCCAAGTCATCTTCTTGGCCTGGAGGTAAAGAAGACACGGAGTGCAGGTTGCCATCTCCGTCAGGCTCATATTTATCAAACTGAACCAAATCTCAACTGCATTCCTAAGCCAGGAAGGTAAATCTAGCAAGTGCCATAGGAGTGCAGCAAGCTAGGAGTAGAGATGGGGCTGATGTTTTGGGTCAGGTCAGCCTGCACTTCAGTAAAGCTTCAGGACCAAATCTTTGGCTGCTGCGACCTGTGAAGGATACTTTGATCAAGTGAAGGTGCTGCTGAAGCCCTCTCCTACACCTGTGGTCTTGTACAAACACAACCCATAGTTGTGGTCATTTGCTCAACGTGTGGGAAACCTTTGCTCTTTACCGTCAGGATCAGAATTTGGGTCTATAGCTGTAAGAGTTTGCAACCAAAAATCATTTACATAGCCAAAACTACCCAAAAAAGCTTGGAAAGTCCCAGGGAGCTCAGAACTGCTGTGTCTGCTTTTTGATTTTTTAAATGTTGGCCTTCCCAGGAAAGCAGAGATCCCCCCAGAGACCCCGCGACTCTTGATTGCTTCCAGCCAAGCAGCAGGGGCATGTTTCTCTCCGGTGAGTCTGGTTTCTGCATCAGCTTTCCCAGAGACCAGCCTTCAAGTCGCTCCGACTTTCCATTTTGTGCAGAAATCGCCGTGCTTCCCTCCGGCACTGGAGGAATATCATCAACAGATGCATATCAATGCCAGAGCAATACTTGCTTTAAGGCAAAACGAGCTTCTTAATATCCTCTCCCAAATGAACTGGCGGCCATGCTGACTCCCAGGGATTGCTTGGGACACGCTTTGGGCAGCATCTGCCCAAGGATGCTCCCGAAGACCTCACCTCTTCCCATGCAGATTAAGATTTGCTAGTACCCAATGTTAAACAAAGCCAAGGTGAACCTCATCTTCCTGTTGCATTAATTAGGTTTGTTTAATGGCAAATGCCATAAAAACAAAAGGAACGAGCTCTAAGAAGGGTTGATTGCAAGTGTAGGTGCTTTGGAGCAGGGTCAGGGGGACGGCCTGCATGCAGCAGCCAGTCCTCAACTGCGTGCCTTGTCCAGATTCAGGACCAAGGGATTTGGAGGATAAAACACCAGGCAGTACCAGTCCGCTTGGATGGATTCATCCGACTTGTTGCAATATGCTGAATTAGCCTTTATGGGTTTATTTTTAACACTGGGGAAGTACTTGTCTGCTGGAGATAAAATTGATCAATACGCGCTCAGAGTCCTCGTCTGGCTTGAAATGGCTCCGTGATGGATAATGCGTTGCAGAGCCCTTGGAGGTCACCCTCTGCAGGCGCTCCAGGATGGAGCTCAGGGGGAATGAGGATGGGGCAGATGCTGCTGAGCCTGGGTGGAATTTGGCCTCTGGGGGCTTTTGCCCCAGGGACACCGGGGTTTCATGCCTGCTCAGGGCTGGCTTTCATCCTGCAGCAAGATGTTGAAAATAACAGGGTTTTCTCATCCTTGTGGCCATTTTATGAGCCAGCCTTTAACAGTGTCCCTGCTTCCCTGGGGAAGCAGCTGCTAATTTTTTCTTCACTTGTTAGACTTGCAACGGGCCTCCCTGCCGGAAGATTTCAGAACAAGGTTTTCAATATTCATAGACTTAACTACATCGTGAAAAAGGGGCCATTAGTTCCTCTAGTTTGATCTCAGATCATTAACTCCACGCTACTGCTTTCCTTTACCATCATTTATTCTCCTTGTCCTTCCTAAGTGCTGTTTGTTTTTTATTGCTTTGTGTATCCTTTCAGCAATAGTGCTAGCATATTTATTAGTATTAATTGGCATACGTGCAACAAATGTCATGCAAGGATCACAGAACCTGTCGCCTTGGAGAAATCAGTGTATTTATCCCACATGGGGAATCAGAGGCACCAAAGAAACCAGATGGGCATCAGCTGCAGGCATGCCCTGACAGAGCTGACCGTGATTTCTTCCTAAAAGGCAGTTTGGACCTTGCAGTTATTGGCACACGCTTGCTTTGAACTACTTCAGCTGTGCCCTGGAAACCAGGTGCTACTCAGGTCTTTATTCCAGCAAAGCTGCCAGCTTTTGCGCCACCTTCAGCCTTGCGACCATCGCTCCCTCCCCGTTGTTGTACCCAAAGCCCCCAGCCCATAGTGGGCTGGAGCAGGGCTGCAAGGTAGAAACGGGAAAAATAATTATAGTAATACAAGAGACCTGTTCAGAAGATGGTAATGTTAATAATTTTCTCAAGACGTCATTTCAGAGCTACATGTTTAGGTTTACAAGCAACACAGGCAGAAGGACCAAAGCTGGGGCTTTATGCGGACTTGGAAGGTAAACGTAAAGCCAAGAGGGCAGCAAGGAAGGCTGAAGTCCTGTTTTATTATATTTTTACCCCACTGAGCTGCCTCTCAGTCTTGACAGGGGACAATAGGCACTTGTTCCCAGTAATCGTCCCCCAGCTGAGAGCCTGTGCTGTGGAGGGGACGGGGAAGGGTCTCTCAGGGGTTCGGCTGCAGCCGTCGGTCCCTGGGGCTCGGCTCAGCCCAGCCGCCCGCGTCCTGCTGCGCTGGGGGAGTTTATTTTTCCAGCGCTCCTACTCAGAAACATCTGGCTAAAGGAAAAATTGTGGAGGAGGTTTAGCTCGAGTGAGCACAAAAACATGTGTCCTTGTAGTATGTTGCTTGCTGAGTGGTGGTTTGTTTTTTTTCTTTCTTTCTTTTTTTTTTTTTTTTTCCTAAGCGTATCTGAGAGCTTGGGAATCATGTGAGGAGGGTGGGGGTGATGCCTTTCAGATGGATGCGGGGCTGTGTAAATACAAGGAAATGAAAACTTTTCTGCCTGATGCAAGTTCTCCCAGCCTGTTTTTTTCTCTTTTTCAATACTACTGCTTTGGATGAACGAGTATGAAGATGGCAGAGCCTAAGAAAGCCTTTAAAAGCTACATCTAAAACCCTACCTTAAGCTACCACTGTCCCCAAGGTGACCACCCATCCTCTTCCCATGACCCCCAGAAGGCCCTGCATGAAGAAACAGGCTGGAGTGTCACACCGAGACCTCTTTTTTTACCCCATGACCTGGTCGCTGTGGGGGAAAAAGGGACGGGATGCAAGAAGATTTGGTTTCTGGACTTTAAAACTGTGGAGCAACGAGCTGCCCCCCTCCCTCTATCCCCCAATTTATTCTGGCACACAAGCTCCTCTCTTCTTGCCCTCTGCAAGTGAAGCATTGCTTCATCCAGAGATGAGATGCTGAGCAAACAAATCGCAGGTCAAAGTCTCCCACTCCTTCCCCCGACACATTCCCGTCCACGCATTTTTGTGCGCCATCCCCACTGCCTTTTCCCATGCCCTTTGGGGGGAGCAGGGTGGGTATGCTGGCTGTCAACACAGCAAACATGGCCCTGCAGATGCGAGCTGCCTTTGGCAGGCGAGAGGGGGTTGTTTGGGGAACAGCTTGGAAGCCTGGGCAGATGTTTCCATGCTTTGCCGTGAGCTGGGGTCAGCAGAGCTGTTCTTGAAGGGAAAACGATGGTGCCGCGCCGTGTGGCAGGCACTGAAGTCCGAATCCAATCTGTGCTAAACCCTTTCTTGGGTTTGTGCAGTGGCAACAGAGTGAGAAATAAATCCCCCCTCGCCCTGCGGGGATGTGGATGAGGAGCGATGCGCAGGATTTCTTTACCCTGGAGTGGTGCATCCCAAGGAGTTGGTGTGAAGCTTGGCTGGTAGCAAGGTGGAGGATGGAAACCCCCAGCATGCTGAGACAACTGCTAGGAAGGAGTGTCAGGAAAAGAGGAAATCACAGAATTTTAGCTATTTTGGAGAGAAAAACAGAATATTATGGGTGCTTCTGACATGGGGCAGAAGTGTAGAGGAATTGTAGAGGGTTAATTAACATTGATAATATACAGTTGTGGGCTTGCTTCTGGGGCGGTGGGTTGGC